>JABAKA010008042.1:0-78212 GCA_018857285.1 Termitomyces sp. Mi166#008 | reverse complement strand
GTTACCTCCCATACCTCACCTCTGTTTTATGTCTTAGACCAATTCATCGGTCTCAAAGGGGGGTATGTAACTGAGTCATTACATTACAATGACTATATTAGGAGCTGTCACATAGAGTGACATTATTTATGGCCCAATATTGTATTAGCTAATACAACTTTCTTGTACATCACAATGTATCTAGTCAAATACCAATCAGCAGTCTGATTTAGTACTGCATGAATCGTAAGTTAGTTCTTCTGCATAGCCCCAGGGCTACAGTCCAAGAATATCTTCAAATGCCTGAAAATGCTGTTTTTTGTCACCAGATTCAAATTTGGTAAATGATGTTAGTGCATATACCCACATATGTTGAGGAAATGCCAGACTTGTGGCTGATTCTTGCCTGCAATAATCCTTGCTCAATAAGTCCCTGTATAAAGATGGTCTCAATATCAAAAAAAAAGTTGATAAGCCATAGAACCATCTTGCCCACATGATAATATGGCACAAGTAGTCCTGTTCTAAGCAACAGATCTATAGTTTAGTAAGTCATTTATAAAAGTTAAGGACTTACAATTCTTTTCTCTGTTGAACTTTTTTGCTAATACCTTCTCTACAAGCTTTAACAAACTCACCCCAGCTTGTTTCCATCACTGATTTCTTGTTAGTCAATAGTTTCTTCAGAGAACAAGATTATGAGCCTGAGCATGTCCTTAAGTGAATCTTCTCCACTTTCATATCACTGTTGACAGTTTTTTGGTGAGTAGCATAACTAAATAACAAAGCACAGTGAGGCATAGGTGTGAGAGATGTTAATCAATAAAAAAATGGGTGGAAGCAATAATGCACAACATGTTTAAATAATTAGTCAGATCAAATCATATGAGTTGTGTTTGGACCTTTCAGCATTTTGACAAGTTCAAATTCTGAGTTGATTTGTTTTGACTGCTCTAATGAGACTGTTTTGCACACTTATATTCATTAGTGCTATGTACCTCTGCTTGTACTACAACAAGGACTTTGAAACTGTATGACAGCTCAAAAGTTATCACTTTAGATGCTCAGCACAGAAACCACTAAAACATGGTGCTGGCTCTCTAAAACATGATTTTTCTATACCTAGACTGAGCAGCAAAGAATCTATTGTACATACTATTAATCTCTAATACATGTGATTTCATTAAATATTTGAACACAGGTAAACAAAATCTCCATTAATTCAACTTATCATTAATTAATTGATTTTACACAACAAAGTTCTCCCACATGTGTTTTGTCAATTGATATACCCTCTCCTCAGCACTCTCCTTCTCTCAAAAAATGTGTTTGAAAAACTCCACATCATCTTGTGAATTTTCTACCTTCAAATCTATGCTCACTACAACAATTTGTGACAGAGTATGCTTGATTGAATGAAGTTCATCAAAGTAAATGTCACCAACTCAAAGTTGAACCAGAAAAGCCTCTACTTGAACCATTCATACCACCACCTTTTCAAGGATTTAAAACTGAACCTGACAAAATGAGCCTATTCTATTGCTACAAGGTTTCACTATCTCAAGACTCCAATTTAAATATCACTATTTACCATGTTACCAATGCACCAACATTTATTCACAAAAATGATGACTCATCCAATCCACTGACTGAATTTGGTCCTACTGCCAGAGTAATTGAAGAACAACTAAACTCATTGACTAATCCATTCTTTCCTTTTCTTAACATGTCTGTTTTTTGTCTCATGTCTTAGTTCTACTCCTGCATAAACCTTACTCTTGCTATATTGAATCAGCTGGTATACTCAGTCATTTTGGCTTCTGATTTCAAACATGACCATTTCCACAATTTAATGCAGTATAAGAGAACTAATGACTTGACAACTTGCATTTCATTGTGACAGTATTTGAAGATGTGAGTGCACATTTCTTTTGTCTTTTATTATTGTATCTGATAGTTATCTTCTTGTTGTGTAAGTACAATCAATCTCAGTTGCTTTCCTTTATTGGAATAGTATCTGAAAATTCATCTTCTTGTTATGTAGGCTTGCAGTACAGGTCTGGCAGATTATAGACATCCTTTCTAGGATTGCTAGTACCAACTAAGTACTAGGCTAAGCACTATCATTTTTGCATTTATCTCCTTGATCATCAACATGGTCAATTCATTTGTCTCTCATTCTTATACACAGTCTCAAGCAGCACTGCTGTCTTCAGGCTCAGTACTGTGGGCTGCTACACTAAGTCAACCACCCCAATCTGCAAGGTTTTACCATGATTTCTCTCCTCATGTCTCTTTGCCCTCTGATTCATCAAATACTTTAGTTTCTTGTCCATTTGTTCATTCTAATATGTGTTTTGCACCTCATCCTACACATACATTCATTCACTTTTATACCTCATTCATCTTTTCTTGATCTATTCACTATATTGACTCTGGCTCCTTCATTTTTTCATGTTCCCTATACTTGTCTTTTGCATAAACTCACTCCAGTATATCATTCTCAATTTAATTTGAACCATTCCATCTTATGCACTATTTTAGCTCCTGTGCCACCTGTTGATCCTTTCTCTTTGTCTCTTTTTACTGCTATTCCTCAATCTGTTCCACTTTTTGTTCCTTCTCCTCCTCTGGTGCCATCTTCATGTCCACCTCCCTCTATACCTCCCCCTCCTCCTCCTCCTTCTCTTTGGCCTTGGCCAGCACCTGTCCCTCCTATGCCCCAGCCTTATGCTTATGTTCCCCTCTCTTTCTTACCTTATACAGCTGGCACTGGCCTTCCTCATGATATTTTTCATCACCCCTACTTTTTCTATCATGCACCTATTCCTTCTCAACTTCAACCCCCTTATTATCCTTCACTATTTCATGTATATAATCTTTTCATTACATATGCTTTAGATTCTTGCTTTAATTTTTAAACCTCCTTAATACAATACCTGAACTTTCTTTTGCAGATTGGAGGAACTGGATCAGTCCTGTCATAGCACTTGTCAATCAAATGGGTCTAAATGCACATATCTGTTCTGCTCCTCCTCCTGGTGCACTTTTTAACCCAACATGTAAAATTGTTATGCCTCTACCTCTCCCACCTCATTGTACACAGGCAGAATTGCAAGCATATGAAGTTTTTTTTGGCAAAACAACAATATTGTCACCTACATCATCTCAGGGAAGCTCTCTTTTAAAGTCTTCAATTCTCTCTCTCCTGCTTGGGGTGGTCTTTACAACTTCTCAAATATAGACCACATATGATCTCATTTCTGAAGAAGTGCTTCAGTGTTGATAGCACAGCTTCAGCTCAATGTGTGAAAAACTCTATGTTCAATCTTGTGTGTGTGCTGAATGCCATTTTAATGTTTGTTCAGACTTAGCACACTGTGATGAATCAACTTGCTTGTACTACTTCTTTTGAAACATCCAGTGCTTCATAGATGATGTACCAGACCACAAAGTGTTTGATATTGTTTGCAAAGAAGTTCAGTGTTCTTATAAGCATCACTCTGATGGTCCTTTTGATTTTTACTTGCTCACTGATACAATTCTTAAGATTAACATTGATGTTTGTCACCATCACATGGCCTGTCCAAACTTCAAGCCCCCTATTGCCCCTTCATCATCAATCTACCACTGCTACTTCTACTCTTGTACAGACTTCAGCTCCTACATCTGCTTCAATACCCTCATTGCCTGGCTTTTCTCATCAAAAGTTCTCTCTAAATGATCAAGGCAAAAACTCTTTAACTAAATCTTAGATGAATGTTGCAGTGTTAGATCCTTTAACTGAACACATTCCTACTCCTCAACCTTTTGTACTTGACTCTGTTGATATGCCTGTATTATTTATAATTGTCAAGAATGACAAGAATGAGACCACTTTCCACCTTTACAAATCCTCATCTGAGTCTGAGGATTTCCCTTCATATTTTGCATTTGTGAGCTTGGCAGACCCTGTTGCCCTTGCATCTACCTTCATGAAATTCAGCTCTATCCTGGATTCTAGCTGCACTACTCACATTATTCATGATCAGCATTATTTCTGGATTTATAATCCCTTGCAGACTGTTTCTGTTGGAACAGCAAATTATGGCACTCTTTCCACTCTGACTCATAGTGAGTGTCATTCTTGTGCTCATGTTGATGGGGAGAATGTCAATCTTATCTTGGGAGATTGTCTACATGCCTCAGATGTCCCAGTAAGCCTGTTATTAATGAAATTAATGGCTGATCATGAAATGGATGTACTTGTTGCTCAAGATGCTACCTTTATCTTTTTTCCAGCTTTATCTGCTAAGTTCTTCAACAAGTCATTGAAAGCAACTATCCACAACCATCTGTCATTTCTTTATTGTAATTTTGTGCTCTCTGGATCTCCACCTATGGCATCTTTTTTCACTGTTGCCAATTGATCTTGTTCTTTTCCTCATATCCCAGTTACTCCTGAACTTTGGCATTGTTGTATGGGTCACCCTGTGCATGACACAGTAACACAGTTCATGCCATTCTTACAAAGGACTATGCTTTGGGAGTTGAGTATACTGATTCCTTCATGGATAATTATTATATCTTCTGCATCCTAAGCAAACAACTAGCTCAGCCTGTTGACCACCATCAATGTCATGCAGAAAAGGTCTGTAACTTACTACACATAGATTCTTGTGGGCCATTTCTCACTCAGTTTGCAAATGGACAAACAAACCACTTCCACTCTGTCCTTGATGACTTCTCAAACTTTGAGGACAATGGCTTGTTGTCTTCTAAAACTCAGGCCAGGCAATAAGGTTCAAGTTATTTGGTGTGATAAAAAGTTTGTTGTGGGTGCTCTGCATGACTATCTCAATGCCATGAGCATTGTTTTGCAATCTACTGCTGCTTATGTGCACCAGCAGAATGATAAGGCAGAACATTATATACATACTATCAAGAATACAGCTCAATCTCTCATGGCTGAATCCAGTCTTCCAATGTCTTTCTTAGACAATGCTATTTTTACAGCACAATACTTGCATAATTATCTGCCTACTTCAATGCTCCCCACTCTCACTACTTTATATGAACTTGTTGAGGACATCAAATCTGACTTGTCTTATCTTCAGGTCTGAGGTTGCCAATGCTTTGTCCTTCATCCCTCGAAGACATGACAAAAAGGTGACACTCAATGTTTTGAAGCAATTTTTGTGGGCTATGAAGAGTCAGTTGAGCTGGTATGTCCATGATCTCCATGGTCAATATTATTTCTCTCACAATGTTGTCTCTAACAAAAACATTCATGGTCATCTTTGTGTTTCAGCTCCTGCATCCTCTCCTTTCCCTCTCCCTTCTGCCTCCTTGTCTGATTCTCCACTCCCATCTACTCCTACATCTTCTGACTCTCCATCTTCTTCTGCAACTCCACCTTCTTCAAATAATTCTGTTGGGGGTTGCTCTCATCATGAAATCAAGTTGATGAATGCTGGTCATGCTTTTTCTTGAAGACATTGCCAATCATAATGAATGTCTTATTCATCTTCATGCTAATCACCAGGCCAGGCTAGATCTCCATCAAGGCCTATTAGCAATTATAGATATCAATGTACTTCTAGCTACAGTCAGTAACTTTAAAGTGTATGTGTCTTTTAATTCAGACACTCCACATTTCAAAGCTCCAAGAGAGTACAATTTAGATAAGACTCCAGAGAATTACTTCAAGGCTACTCATTGTAATGACTCTGTGGTGTGGCATGCAGCAATGGAGCATGAAGTTAGTGGTCTTCACTGAGCATAAAGCAATTGGTGCTCAATGGGTATATGCACTATTTAGCTTAGTATATAAACTAGAATACAAGGACAATAAAGACAGATTATTCTATTGCTCAACTGGTTATGGGCCTTATCCACAACTGAATCCTCTACTTGCATATATTCATACTCAATGCTTGATACATTCCACTTGCCTTTCTTCCACCTTAAAAAACATGTCCTCTGAGCCCTCAACCCCTTCAATCCACTGCATTGACATGCTCAAATGCACAGAGAACTACATGGTATGGAAAATCAAAATGATCAATATTTTAATGGATCTCAACTTACTGGATTATGTTGACAGCACTATTATATTTCTAGTAGTTAAAACAAAGGCTGACAAAAGAAGAAATTGGAAGATGAAAGACTGAAAGGCCCTAACAGTTATACAGTTGTGCATTGAGGATGCTCTTCTAATTTACATTTCTATTGACATAATCAAAATCATTTTAATCTCCCATACTGTATAGTCCTCCATCCCCTTGAGCATGGTTGATGCAGTACAGCAATGACCAGGGTTCAGTAGACATAACAAGCTATAGCCAGTAGTGTGGTGTGAAATGGGTCAAGCATTGAGTACAAAATATGTGAGATGTGAATTCAGTTGCAGGCAGTGTAAGAGGATCAGCCATTCATGGGAACCATAGCCACCACCCACCATCCAGCCCCCTTCTCCAGGAGGCAGCGAGCAGCAGGCAAACCAGGCACTGGGGCACTGGCAGGCCCAAGGCAGGCAGCGAGTGAGAGGCATAGAGGCAAGAGCAAGTGGGAGCTAAGGCTGTCACTGGAGGCACTCACAGTCATGTCAATGTGTAGATCCAGAGACACTGCTATTGACAGGACTGGGGATGTACTATGCCTCAGTCCATCCTATATACTACATCAGCTAGTGCTATGACTAATCTTTATATGCTAAGCAGGAGCTGCTGACTATGAGCTATTGACTAAGTGGGCCAGTATGTATTAGTGATGCATAATCATCAACGATCAGCTGATATACTAGGCTTACCGAGCATGCCAATGCCGAGAGTGCTGATATGAGCCAGACTTACCACTCAGAGCTTGGTAGAGGCTGTGCTAGTGGCATAGGGTGGCAATAAGGCCAGCTGATCTAAATGGTGAAGAATGGAAGGTGTCGGAATAGGGCTGAGTGGCCCAGAAGACAGCTAGAATTGCCTAAGAAGGCGATGCTGAAGATCCAGAGCTAAGCTGAGCTAGAGATGGACAGTTCAGAGACCAGTTCCCTAACATCACCTCTCCCTCAAGGTCCATCACCCTGATGGACAGTGCAATTGGGCAGGTAGAAAGAGCATCAAGTTAACGAGCATGGGAGTCATGTTTTAATGCAATGTTGTAGTTGTAGAGTGCAGTACACGTCGAGCTGAGAGGTGGCTGCAGTAGGGGTTTTGACTGATGACTTTCTGACTAAAGCTAGGGGCTGGCTCTGGTGATAAGCAAGCGACAAGCGACAAGCGAGTTAGGCAAGGGGCAGGTGGCAAGCAAGAGACCAGAGTGGTTGGCAACAAGTCAGTGGGTGCACCGAGAATCAATGGCAAGGGCGAGGTATAGTCCTCATCTAAAGAAGGGGCCATTGTCAAGGGATCCAGTTCTGAATCAGACAGGCGACAAGCAGGCACGAGAGGCAAGTGGCCAAGGGCACACAAGCAGCAGGTACAGGTGAGAAGCAAGTCATCAATCAGGGAGATATATAAAATGAGCATGTAGAGTAAGCCATCAGAGGGGTAGAGCAGGGTTGACCCTCTGGTCAAAGAGTGTAGGGAGTAGGGTTGGTGTTGGTGCGACTGGCTAGGAGAGGGGGTTGCATAGGAGTCCTGTCAACCTGTAAGGGGATCAGCCATCTGTGGGAACCATAGCCACCACCCACCACCTAGCCCCCTTTCCTAGGAGGTGGCAAGTGGCAGGCGAACCAGGCACTAGAGCACTGGCAGGCCCAAGGCAGGCAGCGAGCAAGAGGCATAGAGGCAAGAGCGAGTGAAAGCTGAGGCCATCACTGGAGGCACTCACAGTCGTGTCGATGTGTAGACCCAGAGACACTGCTATTGACAGGACTGGGGATGTACCATGCCCCAGTCCATCCTATATACTACATCAGCTAGTGCTATGACTAATCTCTATATGTTAAGCAGAAGCTGCTGACTACAAGCTATTGGCTAAGCAGGCCAGTATGTATTAGTGATGCATAATCGTCAATGATCAGCTGATGTACTAGGCTTACCGAGCATGCCGATGCTGAGAGTGCTGACATGAGCCAGACTTACCAACCAGGGGTTGGTAGAGGCTGTGCTAGTGATGTAGGGTGGCCGTGAGGCCAGCTGACCCAAATGGTGGAGAAGTCATTGATGGAAGGTGTCAGGATAGGGCTGGGTGGCCCAGGAGACAGCTAGAGTTGCCTAAGAAGACAATGCTGAAGATCCAGAGCTAAGCCAAGCTAGAGATGGATGGTCCAGAGACCAGTCCCCTGACAGGCAGGACCTATAACTGGTTGAGATAGTGGGTAAAGATAGGTGATATTGGATATGTATCTACTACAATGTAGACTACTTATGTACCTGGCTGTATAGTGGAGTATCTGAGGTATACATCAACATATGTAATACAGTAAGATCTGAAAATGAGGCAAACATATGATATAGTAAGATCATAATACACAGGTCATGGTCATAGAGAGAAAACAACTTCAGATCGATAGTCCTATTTCCAACTTTTTATCCATCAGAGACCAGTGTCAACAACTGGAGAATGAGTACAGGCATTTCAGACTGCCCAATACCATTGCAAGATCTCTGCTGTCTGGTCACTGCCAACAACCTTAGTGTAGACGATAGATTAGAGGGATGAAAGGTGACTACATTTCTTTTTGGCATTCGCCAGGCAGATGACTGGCAGATAAACACCCAAGTTATGCGGTTGGTAAACCCCCATGAGGGCCCATCGTATTAAACTACATGATACATACAAGCAATACTCTACCAATTCCATTCATCCTTGTTTTGAGCTCCTAATTTTGTTTTTTCATTGACAGGGATTGATGTTGGAGGAAAAATGGGTCCAAGTGGTTGTTGTTGCTGGAATGAATCTGAACATGGCTTCAGCTGAGTCGCCACACTGGGGGCTAACATTGTTCTTGGGGATGCTGGGATATTGAAGTTGTCATTGAGAGATGTCCTAGTAATTGTGTTGAATGGGGATTTTGACTCGGTGGAAGGGGCAGATGGATCAAAATATGATGGTACTGGCGAGGACGGTGTCGACACCAAGGGGGAAGGAGAAGAAAGTGCAGATACAATAGAATGTGATACATCGGAAAGAATCGAGGCGCGTTTCTGGTTCTTTGAGAATCTAGAGTAACAGTTAGCAGTAACAAGGTCAAAGAAGAGAAACACTAACGTTGAACCACGTTGTAGTCCTTCCCATTTCTTCCCTATGTTCTCAACCCACGAGGACACAGGTGATGCTGGGCCCACCGTCAGTGCAGCAAGACCTGGTATTGATGAAACTGACAGAAAGTTTGTTCCATGTACAGTTGCCCTCTTCCCCCGCATTGCCTCTTTCTTTGCCGCCTCTGTTGAAGTCAATACAGACTGATTTGACGAGGTCGATAGTCCCTCGCAAGGGACAACGGCTCGGGAATGTGCGTCTCGCGACTTGCGGCGACGTAACCTTGAATTGTTCAACAGTGGCGCCATAAGATCTGGCTGCAAGTCAGTTTGCCTCTGCTGCTGCCGCTGACGCTCAAACGCAGGATTTGGACTCATAGTAGGCGTTGCGCCTGTGTCATGGACCATGAGAATTTGGGTTGGCTCAATGTCATCGTCTTCCTCATTCGTAGCCGGCGCTGATGCCATGTCTTCCATGATAGATGACGCAGAGGATCGAGAGAGGCGAGAGGACTTGGTGACATAGGTGACCGATGAAGAATTTGACTGAGAATAGGAGTGTGTAGGTTGCAGAGAGCGAGACATAGACGAAAGGGAACGGAATGGGGTCGTCTGTTCTCCGATGGCTAGACCAGACGCTATAAGTCTGCCAACACCCTGCACGCCCTCCACAATTCCTTCAAAAATTGCGCTGTTGCCTTGAGTCGTAATGGAAGCCAGAGAGCTATCAAGAAATCCTCGATTGACGACGCGCTCCCATTTTCGTTTGACTTGTATTCGTGGATGAGTATGAGGCCAGGAAAACCTGTAGATATACATACGCTGGAGAATTTCGGCCTCAAGTGTCGCTAGCTGTGAACGAAGCTCAAGACATTTCGACTCCTTCTGGGCGATGAAATGTAACAAGTCCGAATGCCTGGCGTTGAGTTCAGACCTATGATGTCAGTCAAGACTGAAAACACACTGTTCAGCTAATGTCAATGGCGATCTCTCGCGTTCCCCGCCTTGGTCCCCTTCCGTCGGCGATATGACAGAGATATGGGAGCTTGATATGACAAAAGGACTCGGCATCAAGCTGGGTTGGGGACGAGACGACGGTGAACGAGATGAGTCGATTATTTGATCACTGGAACGGTATGAGATTGAAGAGTGGCGGCGGACATTTGGCTTGGTGAATGGGCTTGAAGTACTGGAACTAGGAGGCGGGGATGGAAGTTGGGTAGCAACCGGATTGGTAGTTGCGGCGCTGGCTATGAAGGAAGGAGTGTTGCCGTCGACGAGGTGAAGGGGACGGGGACCCATTGTGACATTCAAGGAGTGGCGTTTGGACGCTGTTGCTGCTGACGTCGACCGAGGTGCCATCGCTGGTTGTAAGGAAGGAAGCAGAATTGATGTCGGTGTTTGGCTGACAACAAGATAGGGGCCATGATCACAGACCAGCGCTTAGCGGCTCACCCCTAAGCTTCCCAGTTGTGTTCTAGTTCTAGACTGTATATACGGGTAGTCACCGATGGGAGGCATTAACTAT
This sequence comes from Termitomyces sp. Mi166#008, assembly GCA_018857285.1. Lineage (NCBI taxonomy): Eukaryota > Fungi > Basidiomycota > Agaricomycetes > Agaricales > Lyophyllaceae > Termitomyces > Termitomyces sp. Mi166#008. The sequence continues at coordinate 67,526 of JABAKA010008042.1, read as the reverse complement.
TGCTCATATGCAAATTTCATCAATGCTGGAGTAAATATACTTTGCGCTCGTTGCTAGCGGAACTACAAGATTGCAACCGATTCCGTATATATTGCTGAGTGCTCAAACGTCATTGTATTACAATAGTTCGTACACCCTTCTAGACGCGCTTCCACACCACGATCCTCTCTTTTCCAACATGCCTTGGTAAGGATGTCTCTGGAACCTTGTCGAGAACCTTCTCAAAGGCTTCTCCCAAAACTTCCTGGTAATGTTCTACACGCACGAAGAAAGGTGGGCCCACCTCGGATGGTGGCTCGATAGGCCAGACAAGTGTGATCAGATAGCCTCCAGAATTGATGAGAGAAATCATCTGTTGACCCCATTCTACACGCCTTTTCGGGGGGATGGCAACGAAGAACCTGAATAAGAGTATTGACTCTTGCATCACTACACGATAAAGGCAAACAAGACATACGTATAATCATACACGACATCAAATTTCTCCTCAGGCTTAAAGTTAAAAAAGTCTCCTGTCTCAAACGAGACTTCGCCAGGAGGAGGGATGTTGATTGATACCAGATTACTGTGGTCATGAAACTTGAGCGGTGCTATCCGAGCGCACAAGACTCGAAAAGAATACTCACGCCCGTGCCCTCCCAATGGCGGTCTCGGAGATATCCACTCCAAGTGCCTTGAGGTTCAACGCGGATGCGAGATAGATCGCGTCATAGCCCTATAAGAAAAAAAAAAAAAAAAAAAAAAAACAAGGGGTATTGACATCTCCTGCAGACGATGCGCCAGAGGCAAACACTCACCATCCCACAGCCTGGGACTAAGGCCCGACCGTGACGAGCAAAATCGATATCACTGGATTCGACGACCTCCCGCAGAGGGGGCTGAAATTCACCGGCGTCCCATGGCGTCACGTTAGCCTGCCTGTCGCAGATTTCAATGAGTCACTATATGATGGCGAGAAAAAGACTCGCCAGGCATTGTCCCAGGTTGAAGGTTCCCCACTTTTAACGATCTGGCGTAACTGATCCATAAGGTGGGGTTGTTGGATGCCGTCCGTATGTTTATACCGATAGCTGCCGTGGGATGGGAGAGTTTGCACTCTCCTGACGGCACGATCTGTTTTCAACAAAGTGTTCCTCCAGATTTCTACAGCATTCTCTCGAAGTGATATTTACCATTGGAGGAAAGCTGTACATACAATAAAGACATCAAAATCCTGGTTCGGCAGTAGCCGAGGTTGGTCTTGTGGTTTCCTGTAGGCAGCACTGGCCGCCTCACTGATAATCCAGATTCATCTTTCCTTTATACCAGGGCTTTTCTTGGGCCTTTCTGTGCAATCTCCCTTATTCTTGTCCATACTGGAATCGGCTTGGCAAGCAAAGACAAAACCGTTGGCTTGATAAGGCAGTGTAAGCATATATAGACCCCCCTTATTGAGCTTCCTCAATGCCATTCTTAGATGTCCTACCGTTATCCACCAGGATGGGCTCCTCCGTACCATGGAGCTGCGCCTCCAATGCCACCAAATTTATCAGTCAACCAACAGCAATGGCAAATGGGTTCATGGCAGTTCAATCCAGCGTACAATTGGCAAAGGCACCCCGTACCCCAGATGCAATGGATGGCCGCTCCAGCATGGAGCTATCCCGCTCACCGTCCTCATCAACCGAATCCATCAAACTTCAATCCTTACAAAAAGGTCATAAAACCACCAAGCGCTGAATATCTTGCCATGAAGGTCAGTGATAATGGACTCGACTTGCATAACATGGTTCCACTGTGCGTCTGCTTGTGCTGCTTCCTACTCGGTATTTCGCTGACATGACCATAGAAAGAACCGTTACGGTGATGAGGATCCTAGCATTCCTGCGACTCCCTGGCTTTGGAATCCGGCGACTCTGACCAATGACCCGCCTCCCGAGTCTGCTGAACGAACTGCCACTGTTGCAGCGACGGCCACCAACGATCCTGCACAAAACCGTTCTTCCTCCGAGCCACAATTACCCGACACCGCTTCAGCACTAGTCACAAGGCCTCGCCACGCTACCGATCCCTCTCCCTCGTCTTCAGCCTCGAGCGCTTCCCAGGTCAATGTGTCTGCCACCAATGTTCATAATGATTCATCTCCACTCAAGCCCACATTCAGTTCGAAGATCGTTCGCACCCCAGCGCATTACGTGCAATCCTCTAACGCTCCTTCCACTTCTGTGGACTCAATAACAGGCCGCATGGAGCATTTGAGCACTTCAGAACATTCTTCCCTTGGTCGCCAATCTTCAATGCCGTCTGTATATTCCGACTCCAAGCAGTCCTCCTCTATTAGTGGAGTTCAACTATCGGACGAGCCTGCAAGCATTCTTAGCCCCTTGATCATTCCGATTACTCCACAAATTCCCGCCAAACGTCCAATCGCCCGTGGTGCGACGTATCCAAACATCAGTAGCCATTCAGGTCTCGATACCATCCGTGAAGCGCCTACTATCGAAGTCACTGTCGTTACACCTCACGGAAGCTCTTCTCGGGCGCGGGAGGTACCTACTCAAACTTATGTACCTCAAACTGCTCCTGCTTCTCAGCAGTCTTTCACTCGACCTCCAGCCAGCCGCTCCGAATCCTACCCTCGTTCCACATCATCGTCTGTTTTTCGGGATGTTCCTCCGCAGGACCGATCCGTTTTCCGAAATCTTAATTTACAAGATTCGCATCGTCCATCTATTGTTCAACAACATACCCCTCCCGATATCGACTCATACCCAGCACTCCGCCAATCTTCACCCCGCCCACAAACCCCCCGCCGGCCGATTGAAATCTATGCTCCCACACCACCACCTCAGAGAAGCCACTCTTCGAGTAATGTACCTACCCGCCATTCATCTTCTCATCAATCGTCTCCCACGCAGACATCCGTAGCTCACACAACACCAAGACATTCACCGCCGGAACCATCTCGTTCCCCGAAGCACACGCCTCCTTCGCGCTCTCAAGAATATCCCGTTACCCCAGTGAGTCTGCGCAGAAATTCCGCCCCCGCGAGTCAGTATACCTATGAAGAGGAGCGTCCGAAACCGATCAAACCGGTAAGGATCTATACTCCTGTCAGCCTTCCCCCTCCCCGAAGCCGCCGACTCGGATTTTGGAACCGTCGCGGTGATCATTGTACGAAAGAAGGTTATCTAGTGTTTGCGCCACCTGAGCTAGCAAATCCCGCTGAATTATCAACATACCCCGAACGCGATTACCAAGATGACTTAGGTTTCCGAGTCGCTTTTGATCCCAAGAGACCAGAGCTTCCTGAATCACTTCCAAGGCACGGACAGCCGCCAGAGATGCCATACAAGGACGTGCGTAACAATCTTTGACAGATACATCACCGACTTAACCGTCCAATAGTTTGTCGTCTACACCCAATGATGTTCTATCTTGAGAGGTTGCTCTCCTTCTATGTTCAGCCTGAGTGTATCTGTACCCATTAGTAATATATGACATGGAACATTCATTTGTATTGACATCCATGACTATTGTACACTGAATGAAACTGAGAATTAGTGATACAAAGCTGGAGGAACAACAAAGTAAGCATATTATGAGGTCCAAATATGGCTTGAAAACACTGAAATAAGAGAGAAAAAATCAATCGGCCAAACCAATACCGCCGTGGGCTGCACGCATGTGGTCATATATTCCGTTACCACCAGGGAATGTCTTGAGACAGACCCAACATATATGAGTTTTGCACTGAGTGCATGTCATATGGTGGCAACCCTCGTTTCGCTCTATTAATACATTGCACCCAGGACAAGATTTGACGTCGTGGTGTGCTGTCCACTCTCGGAAAAGATTCCTGTCACCATCTGGATCTGGACAGGAGAAACCATCATGAGCCTCAACGTGACAGTTGGGGCATATGCGTAACAGGCATGAAGGGCATTGCAACACTGTGTCTCTGGGAGCACGACGGTAGATCTGTGGGCAATCTGGGGTGGGACAATAGTGGAATTCGTCTCCACGAGCCTGGATGTAAGCAGAGAATGCAGCACCTACAACTGCGTCGAACTCGGAAATTGTCAGGATTTTACGGGCAGTATGGAGTGGTACACGTTCCGTACACTTGGCGTTGTTTCCTAAACAGGTGAGCGGGAAATACTTGTTGCTGACGGAAGAGCTGAGGTAATGAGTTAGGCAGTCTCGGCACCAGGAGTGAGTACATGGAAGGGTAATTGGATTTGTCACTTCATCAAAGCAGACCGGGCATAGAGCAGCACTTGGACGACGTGCAGGATGAAACTGTGCCCGCCGTGCATGAAGAACGACATCCTTCGCTGCTTGGTAGACAGTGTTTTCTCCACGAACAATGAGGCAGCGTCGATAGAAATCCAGTTTAAGGTTCTCATAACCGAAACGTTCCTGAAGTTGTGCAAGATCTGTTTTCATGAACTTGCCAAGAAGCCATCCATCAAGTGGGATAGTACGAATCTGTCGAGTCTGGAGTTCAGTTATTTTGTCGAGGATTTGTTGCCTGACACCCAAGCGGTAGGTTGAAGATCCTAATAAACGTATCATGTGCCGAGGAATGTCAACATGGATTGTGACACTAGGGGTGCTGTTGTTGATGTTAGCCAAGAAAGATTGTCCTGCTGGGTGAGCAAAAAAGGGATCCCACGCAATAGTTGCGCCCTGATGGATTGTTTCCCAGTTGAGGATTTTACTTAGCTCTGCCTTGAGCTGGCCGAGTTCCTTCAAATCGTCCCCAGACAACTTGATCAATGTCGCCATGGGCGCTGGTCGTTCAACAACAGACATAGTGGTTCGACGAGAAAGACGGACTGTTTGAGAGAGAGCCTGAATATCACTACTTATCTTCTCATATGTTGTTGCGGGGATGGAGAAGGATAGTGACTGAAGATATTCAGCGATAATCCTTGTTCTGCCGGTGAATACCGGTTTGCGGCCATGAAGACGACGACATGCAGCCTTGGCATCGCTGGGTGTGGCAAAATGCGCCCATGCTTGTACTCGTGCATTTCTGTATGGAGGTGGTTGCACAGTGAAGTCCAAAAGCTCTGAATCTTGTTGCAGGATCCTCCTGATACTCGTCCTGGCGAGATCGAGATCTTGATAATTGGGTCGTGCCCAAACCACGTCGTCGGGCTTGGCGAACCATGCCATGTCTTCCTTCTTTGTATCCACGGGGAGGCCACGGAAGCAGACAGTGACGACCCCCACCACAGGAAGGCCTACGTGAATAGATGCATATATGTGACGATCCCGAAAAACCTTTTGACGAGCGACTTGCATGCCAGCCTCGGCAAGTTTCATGGTTGAGTAACCGCAGTAAGCACTTCTGCTAGGTGCTTCCCAGCGAATACGAACTGAAGTATCATTGAACATCGCATTGCTAAGTGACACATTGTGCATAGGGAGCCGTGCTGTGATTTTGGCACCAAATGCAAGAGAATTATGAAGAGCAGTACTTGCATCACGAGCATTCTCAGGCGTCGCAAAGCGCGCCCGTACAAGCATGGTGGGATTGCTAACGCGAGTCGGTAGCCTGATGTCAGCTACTTCACCAAAAGGCTGCAACAAATCTGCGACTTCCTTGTCCGTGACACGTCCCGGAATGTTCCCTAGGTAAATCCATGGTGTTTCGAACCCAGTTTGAAGCGCCTGGATCTCAAATCCAGGGCCAACTTTCACTCTCGCATGATCATGCACTTTGACTGACCAAACTCGTCCTTCCGCTGTTTCCTGCGTAGACTTGTAAGTCGGTGCAGGACACAACGCAACAAACATACATACATTGGCGGCGGATGGTGCAGTCACTGACTTGGATGCAGGGGGGTCATATTCGAGGTCCTCGTGGTGATATTTGCAAGCATATCTTGCCCGACATCGACCATGAAGCCAATTTATGCAGACGTTCTGATTTCTGGGAGCGGGGCGTTGACCGACGGGAGGATCGTTAATGATCTCATCAACAGGTGTCGGCTTAGTTGAAGGTATATGTGTCAAAGGAACAGAAGCCTAATTCGAGATGAGACCAATATTAAACTTGACATTGTTTTAGCATACTGGATTGTCATATTGAAGATCCAGATGGCGATACTCGCATGAGTAACCGAGGAGACATCTGCCGAGAATCCATCGCTGACATACTTCGGAGAACCTTGGTGGTGGATGTGTTACAGCTCGTAGAGATGGTTGTCGACTAGGACGTGGATGGCGAGGGGGCTTTTCAATACAATCAAATCAGTATTCAGACTTTGAAGAGGATGCAATGCTTACGGGAGTGTCATACTTGAGATCTTCATGTATGAAATCACAAGCATAGCCAAGAAAACAGTCTTTTAGCTTCGAAAGTTCACAGATATATGGATACCGAGGCGGAGGATGTATTCCTTCGACAGGTGGTTCATAATTGACGTCTCCATGAAAAAAGAAACAGCTGGGACCAAGACTGCACCGGTCGAGCATCCAGTTCTTACAAAAAACATTAGATTTCGGAGGAGGGTATGTGTTATGATCGTCGTCCTTTCTGTCCTCCTCTCTGTCGTCACCTGAGGTAGCCTCGGCGTCCCAAGCAAGAATATTGTCAATGTTTTTATCCTGCTCAGTCGACTGTACACAGAAAATCAGAAATTAGACAATTACATTCGAGAGAAACAACTAGAGCCAACCTGAGCATAAATTAAATCATCATGACGATAGCGACAAAGGTATCCGCCTGCACATACACCTTTTTGCCACAAACTACAGATAGTGTCTTCCTGAGGACGGGGATAGATTCCGGCGATAGGGATATCATACTCCAGATCGCCATGAACGAAGGGGCAGTCGTATGTTCGTTTACACATTTTCTGGAGCCAGTGACGACAAAAGTAACGAGATGGCGGGGGGGGATGTGCATTTAGATGATTTTTTGCGACGGAACTATCCTCTGAAGCAAGCGAGCACAAAGAACCTTGAGGAGAGAGACCAGGCTATGAGGTGACATCAGTAGGAGGTAGGTAAATGAAAGAAATTCCAATACTGTATCTTGACTGTCATCAGAAGTTTGTCCATTATCAATCTCAGCAGCCACAATGCCGCGTTCGGGCTGATAGCGAAGGGGGGCGCCAGACTTGGCTAAGTCCGATATACTGGGAGATTCCTTGCGACCATGAAGATCCGGCTGGGCAGCGCTCTTGAATTGACATCTTTCCATACCAAAGAAGAAGAAAATTTACCAGCACATTTGATGTAGATACAGCTCTGTTGCTCGTGGTGTTAGTTCCCGTCAAAATTGATAGACCACGATTTTCATCATGCGAATGAATACGGTCAGAACGCTCATCCAATCGACATCGTCCTTTCAAAGAATTTTGACAATCTTCATTCAGAGAGGCAGGCGTAGGATGTGTCTTGCCACTGGCGTTAGCAGGGGAGATCTATCGCGACACTGTATAGTCAGCAATCGCGGCTTCCTAGAGATAAGACGAGTGCAGCAAGAAAATAGAATAAAATCTCGTTGAAACAATCTAGATAATCATTGTGGCTTGCTTGGACAATGCCCAACGACAAAACCCGGCTGACCCCAAGACATCAAGAAACAGAGTTCCATACCTTGGTAGTCGCCGGTTGAGAAGGTCCTGGGAGGCGAGAAAGTTGCTTATCCTCCGTAAGTGACGCACTCTTCTGGTGCTTGCGCATAGGTTGCTGCTGCTGTCGTTTCTTTTCCGGAGTCTATGAGTCGTGACTGAGACTCGAAGACGATTTAGATGCTCATATGACAACATACTGTAGTCTTTGGCGCAGTAGGGCCAGGGCACGTAGGATCTTTTTGGATATCTGATTTGGGCTTAGCTACAGCAGGCGTCTTGGGAGTCGAAGACGTCGTGTGGGACCTAGTCGAGCGACGTCGAGACATATCTTGTTTCATCTGTTGGCCAGCAGCAGGAAGTTTGGGTGCAGCGACCAAGAGAGAGAGAAGATCGGCGTTGGATCTAACGCTGCTGGACAAGAGAGATGTGTGTGAAAGCAGGCCGACTAGTAACGATGGTCATCGCGAGCTCAGGCCTTAAGCTTCTTGTCATGACTTGATTTTCCCAAATCTGGCACGTGGGAGGTTCGGCCCGGCTTGAACTTTTCCGAATCTGTAGGCTACCTTCTCACCCTTTTCTTCGGTATTAGACGGGTACTGTTCCCTGACCTACCACGAGTTCCGTTGAATCGGATAATTTTGACAGGTCGATTCTAGCCGCGGCTCAAAAGATCCGGACGTCGGACGACTACATATTGATACTTTTTAACAGTATCCCTCAAGTGATTTGCTGGATGTTGTCCTTTGGCCTGAAGCACCTCGTTCTTGACCAGAATTGAGATCACTGGCATGCAGTTTTCGAGGTCCTTGCATGGGGCAAGGTCAAATACGGCATGCCTTCACCTCGTCTTTGATGAAGAACGCATGGTCAAGAGCGAGAAGGGTCTCATGACCAAGTCACACTCGAATAGGCGAGGATATGTCAAGTGTTCTGATCTCAGTCGTCGCGACATCGACACAGGAATTATCTTCAAAATAGCCTTCGATAGTCAATTCGTTGTAGAGAGACCATCTATTTACGCTGCTTGAACCTTTCGAAACATGCTGAAATGTTTCCTGGAACTATTCTAAACCTCCCGCTATGTTAAGAACCTAATCATCAGTAGTCTCATTACATGAATAGAATAACCCTGCAAAGTCCCAGTCTCATTACATGAATGGAATAACCCTGCAAAATCCCAGTCTCATTACATGAATGGAATAACCCTGCAAAATCCCAGTCTCATTACATGAATGGAATAACCCTGCAAAGTCCCAGTCATCACCTATCCAACCTCGTTTACCACCTGGTGATATCCACCTCTGCCTCTCCGAACACGCTTGTCTTCTTCACCTCAAAGTCGCCTTCCACAGATTCTTCAACCTCCTTCTCATATATCTCTGGGAACTCCCTCCTCAAGAAACGCTGCACGTGGGTATTAATCTGTTCAAACTCCAACAAAAATCCATCGTGGCCATCGGGAGAGGGTATGATCACAAGTTCTGCATCCGGGATGTGAGTTGCAAGTTCCCGCTGCTCCGTCGTTGCGAATAACCCGTCGGTTGCGATACCAATCACCAACGCACGAGGAGGGAGGGTCGCAAGTACGTGTGCTAGAGCCTGTGACTCTCCACTAGCGCCGCCTGCTCGCCCACGAGCAACATCATGAGTGTCCATTTTGCGTGTGATGTGTATATAGCAGTTCGCATCAAAGCGTGCAATAAATTTGTTTCCTTGATAACGGAGATATGACTGGGCTGAGAAGATCAGTGGTCTGGGCGGAAGATTGTTTGGTGGGGTGGGATGACGCGAATGGCTCCTCTGCATAGCATTACGGTGACCATCATTGTGGAACACAAGAGGTTCTCCACCTTGTTCTGGACGTGATTCTGAATCTGTATGGTCCAGTTGCGGTTTGCGTCCGAAACGGTTCTCGAAAGAGTCGCGAGAGCGATATGTCAAGAGCGCACTCATTCTGGCGGCAGCCAGCCCCGAAGCAGGCTGCATGGTATAGAAACCATCTTGATAGTCTGGGTCGCTGTAAATACTCTGCCGCTGAGCCTCTCCCCAACTGATACACCAGGCGGAATGACGCGCGGATGTCGCCAAAGGAATAACGTGGCGGATGTAACCTGGCGGACTGCAGAGGGGCCATTCAAGGACAGCCATGCCACCCATAGACCCACCGATGGCGACGGCTACAGACTTGACGCCAAGGTGGTCAAGGACAAGCTTGTGGATCCTGTGACCGAAACGTTAAGCTGCATCAAGATCGACCTGGAGTCGGCTTACCGGACGTCATCTCTAATGGTTGTAGGAGGAAATTCAGGGCCGTATGGTTTCCCAGTGGCAGGATCCAGAGTGATTGGTGAAGCAGAACCATAGGGCGACCCAAGGACATTGGCACAAAAAATAAAGAATCGAGAAGGATCAAATGCCTTCCCTCGGCCCATGAGCGGCCCCCACCTAGATCAACCATGAATGGGAATCCTCAGTGCTCGACGACAAACAGACTGACCAATCCTCGACATCTGCGCTTCCAGTAAATGCATGACAGATTATCATGACATTATCGGCACTCTCATTAAGCTGACCCCACGTCTTGAATGCCACTGGAACATCTTTAAGCTCTGAGCCATACTCGAGAGTGAACGAAGGCACAACGTGAATAGATTGTTTAACAAGTGATGTCAAAAGTGGCATGAACAACGGAGGAGGACTTCTGTTTATGGCTAGTTGATATTTCTCCTCGGCGTTCGGAACGAGCTTTCCATTTTATTTCCTCCCTCAAGTAGCATATGGTGCGATTCAAGGTAACTTCGTCCGTGTCTCTTGCACCATCAATCAGCTCAAATTATAGCAAGAATCGTTGGTTTCTTGTAGAACTCATCCCAGTCGGTCAAACCAACGTTCCAGTTCTCGAGGGGAAACATATCTGGGCTGCTATCAAACAGAGTGTCATCAACAACTTTGGTGACACGGGATGGGGATCAGTTGGGTTATCCTTGACGGGTACGTGTTGTTTCAGTCGTTTTTGGCGCTGTTCTCACTATGTTGCAGTAAAATATTACTCGCCAACTACGAACATATGCATCGTAAGAGTCGCGAGAGACCATCACAAAATTGCTTGGGGATCCATCACACTATTATCCTCCATCGAAGGGACGCGATACATACCGCACATTATTCATGTTTCTGGTTCGTTCATCGCTGGCTAGTTTCGAACCGCGTTAATGGTTTTATAGGCACTATCAAGCACGCACAACTAGCGGCCATTTCACACAATCGTGAGATCGTTGCTCGCTACCGAGTGCAAGCAAAGACGCCAGGTCAGAAGATACTGTATTTTCAATGCCTTCGTCTCGTCTCATCCGAACTGTTAGCTGCATATCGGGATTCCTTCGAGTCTTATCTCGAGAACAGCTCAGTCGAGATAGCTGCTCTGCATGACTGATTCTCCTCAAGTCTGTTAGTGGGTCTTATGTCATTTATTCTCAGTCTAATATCGTCGCTTTGTCTTTGGATGTCCGAAAATGCAGGTACATGGGCAAGACACATTTTCTTCATCTAAAAAAAGAAAACATAAAGATAAATCCGCTTACTGCTTCGCCTTCTCATCCGTCGGGGCTCCTCCTTCTGACGAACCTGCACCAACTCCTCGTCTCCATCCTCTGCCGCTGCAAATGCCTCTCCCGCTTCCTCCTCGCATAGCGCTCTTCCTCCGTCTGCAACTGTTTCGCCGACTCCGCACTGTCAACGTCAACCACCTCAATCAGTATCACCTCAGTCAACAACAAGAGAGAGAAACAAGATATGTACTCAGACAACCCAGCCCCAGTGCCCGCCGCCCGCTCCGCCTCCTGCATACCCTGAATATCTCTCGCCATATCCGCCACCGTTCGTTTTGCCCAGTCCCCGCCCGCAGGACTTGCGCGGACGAAAGAGAAGTCGACGAACACACCTGCGGATGCGTTAGGGGTTCGTACAGGAACACGTGGTACGATACGAGTATAGGACGCACTTGGAGGGTTACAATTATGATGACAGGGACGGGGGCGGGGACAGAGGCAGAGGTAGTTGTCTGGGAAGCGGACGCGGGTGGTTGAGCTGAAAAATCCTTTGAATTCAACTGCCCAACTCAGGGATCTCATTCACACGCAACAGTATAAATAGAGTGCTCTTGACATTTCGACACAAATCCTTGAATTCTTGAGCTCTGCAACTGCCATCATCCATGATAACCGTTCATCATTTGAACAACTCTCGCTCTCGAAGGATTCTTTGGTTGTTGGTGAGCAAAGTATTTAGGGCACAAATAGGGCAGCAATTTCATCTCGGCGCTCTATAGGAAGAACTTGACTTGCCGTATGAAGTCAGATACTACCAGCGCGACGCCAACCAACTTGCTCCTCCTGAGCTGCTAGCGATCAATCCTCTTGGAAAGTCTCCAATCATCACAGACGCGGCTCTGACTTTGGCAGAGAGTGGTGCTATCATCGGTATGCACGAATCCAAACCAGTGTTGAGTGACTATGATTATTTCTTACTAACCTGAGCCTGAATAGAATATCTAATTTCGCATTACGGCAAGGGCAAGCTACAAGCACCAGCATCTGGCCAAGGATATATTGACGATTTGTACTGTTTGTGGCACCTTCTCCCATCTATGTTATTCCTGAAATAAAACGTAGATACGCACTACGCGGAAGGATCTCTCATGCCAACTCTGGTTCCCAAGCTTATATATGACATTGTTCTCATCAAGACACCTTTTTTCATACGACCTTTCGCACATCTTGTCTTCGGCGGTTTCATTCAACAATACTTAATGCCTGCTTTCGAAAAGCACTTCACAATGGTGAGAGAATTTTCTCAAGTTACCGGCTCCTGACCAAAGTTCTCTCCAAAGATTGAAGACCACCTGAACCGTACTACGACAGGTTGGTTCGCTGGTGGAGATGAGCCAACCGTATGCTTCAGTTCCTCTGTGAAACTCAATTCTAATCGACCTCTCATTGTCAGGCTGCCGATTTCATGATGGCATTCCCATTGGAGATCATTGTTGCCGCAATCCCAAACCTTGCTAGGCCCAAAATGATCGAGTACGTTAAACAAGTGCACGATAGGTATGAAGATCCATCTCCTCGTTGGCTTTGTTGATATCTATGAATTTTTTATTAGGCCGGCTTATAAACGGGTAAGCTAACATACAACCAGCATACATCTTAGTCTTACTTCTGACGGAACCCAATCCTCAGGCGCTGGAAAAGGGTGAAGAATGCGCATACTTATAACAGGGTACGTACTGATTAACAGATGACTCTTAAGAATCTCAAAAGCCTGGTCCCAATTATGAAATGACGTTACTAGCTTCTACAGCTGAGGAATACAACTTTAGATTGCAGTTTACAGAGACAACTGTTGGCATGGAATAAGGAATTCATTGCATAGGCCGATAGAGGCGCTCTGGTATTCGTGAGACACGGGACGAGACACGACGGCGATCCACGTCAAGGCTTGAATGAACAGAGGAAAATTGGTACTTCGGTGGCGGTTGCGGCATGAACACAGTTGGCTTGATGCTTCTGCGTGAAAAAGGATCACTGATTAAGTCAGTAAGACCAGAGAATTAAGGCTCTTAGCCCGTCGCAACATACGACGGTTTTGAGGCTTTACGATATCGAGTGAGACATTTTCGCAAACAAAAGAAACCCGACGTCTGAGGTCCAATGAGTAATATTCATGTGGGGTCAGTGGGCTCACCAGGATTCCAGAGAACATAGCACGACACAGTAGGCCAAAAAGACAAATAGCAGATGAAAAAGGAATGTGAATGAAGTATCCTAGAGATTCCAAATCGACTTGGAGTCAACACCGTAAGCCATAAGATGAAAACGAACCAGGGATGATGTATCCTCCAAGTCTTAATAATCCCGAAAAGAACGAGGAGAGTGTGAAGAAGTTAGTGACCAGGTGCACATTTTGCTGAATCAAAGCCGCAGATGCGTTCGCAACTTTTTCCAGTTCTTCATGAGTTGTCGTTGTCAAGTTTGAGAGTGTAGCAACGAGAACGTTCGCAGACAGAGAAGCGTCGACTTGCGCTTGATTGAGAAGCTTAGCTTGACGAATAGAAGATTCGAGTGTATGCGCGACCTCGGAGCCTATCGCAGACAATTTTACAACAGACTGTGATTGTTCATGCCTGCCGTCCCACGAGTCGTGCAGAAAGACTCGCCTGAGTCATACTGTTCAGTCCGTTACCCAACAAGGCCCACTGATGTTGAACTCGGTTCTAAGTCAAACGAGGCGGGTTAGACAGTTGAGATGGACATCCTCAAAAAAAAGTCTACAGTGATGTCGACCGAGGCCTGTGACTGGACATTGAACTCCGTAAACATCTTATCGACGTGTTGAAGCAACGACGACTTCATAAGATATGTCAAGGCGTGGAGCTCATCGGCGTGCTAAGGACCTTGTGGGAACCACAATAACAAGAAACTAGTCACTGAACATACTTTGTGATACAAATCATGGAGTGATATAGACGCCTAGTAGTGATAAACAATTAGCACTGTTTTGAGCAACAACTCCTCAGGGTCAAAGAAAATACCTGCTCCAAGAGACGGAGAGAATATTGTTCCTGTTCTTTCTGGAGAAGAGACACTGTTTCCCTGAACGTGCCTAGTGTCTGTGTGTTTGTTCAGCATACGTTCACCTGTGGATGGAAGCACGAGGCAATTCTGACATTAACAACATTAGTGTTTAACCGTAGTTCCAAATGGCCAACACTGGAATTAATGTCGTTGGAGGCGGTACGGATGTGAGACACAACTTCATTCAAGTCCTGAAATGTGTGTGTAAACAATGACCAAGCCCCCGTCAAATGCACGTACTTCAAGGCGGCTTTCCAAAGAATACATGCTGAGTTCAGTGATCTTTTCTCGAGCAATTATGTATTGCAAGAGAGCAATTTGATCCAGGGTAACGTTTCTGTATATATCACGCGCCATATCTAGTCTTTGATCACGTCATCGAGACAGTGAAGACGGATGGGATGTATACCAATATCGTTCCAGCGTCGAAATGCAAAGCAAAGCTGAGCTAAAGCACCTAATTAGCAGAGAAAAAAGATAATCATGGAGCACGTACAAGTTTCACGCAGATACCCTGAGTAGCTTGACCAAAATTGGGCGCTTCGAGAGAGGGCACTAGTACTAGTTAAGAAAGGGTAGAAACAGTTTGACGCAGCATTCCTTACTCCACACAATCCCCTTGCAATTGAATCACATCAGAGGTCAGATGTAGCTGAGATCCCGCAATGAACGGGACGCATTCCAGAGGAACAGAGTGATGGGTGGCTGTGGCCAGTTCACAAAGTGTCATAGTTATAGCAACTGGTCAGAGAGTTGTTCAGGTTCAAAAATGAAAGAAACCTCAATTCTATGTTTACCATTGACTCGTTCACTCTCATTCATGTCGAGCTCCGCACAGTGGGATTGAATGGATGCAGCAGCTTTTCGAAAGCAATCTGGTCTGCGAGTATAGTCGTCCAGAGAGCCTGCTGTCATGTTATATTCAAGGGGTATCAGGAGAAAATGATGGTAAACCTTGAGCCCGAAGAAGGACACCTATTTCTTCTGGTGTAAGTACTGCAATGAGATGTCAAACAGAAATCAAGAAGACGTTGGACGTGTTTGAGGACTTGATACCTTTTGGCGAAGATATAGTCGGCCTATTCCAGAGATTTAGAGCAGCGATCGGTAGAGAGAGTGCACAGATGAAAAGAAAGGCGAAAGGCATTTGTTAGGCGATGGCTGGATAGTTAGTTCAGACTCGGAAGGTTGTGCAAACATTGCTGACGTCATCCCATTCGCGGAGCGCGACTGCTTACAATGTCACACGAGCCCCCTGCTCAAACGTGAACAAAGATCACTCCATCATCTCAACAATTCTCGTTACCGAAGGATCTTGTGTAGCGATGACTCTAGTTTTATATAATTAAGAAGAACTAGGCATTCTATGCGAGATCAAGTCAAGATCAAGTTCTACCAGTGGCACTGCGTGTTGACTGCGTGGTCCCGATAGACTTGCCCCAAAAGAGCTCTTGGAGATCGGTCCTCTCGGAAGGTACTTGTCATCACAGATGATTCTGTGACCTTGGCAGAAGTGGTGCTATCGTTGGTCAGCTCAAATCTTTTGCAGCTTTTCCAGAGCCACTGTACATGTGCGCTTCCTGTTCGGATAAAATATTTGATCACGACATACGGAAATGAGAAATATCAAGCACCCACTTCAGGCCCTGCGCTATCTCGACAACCTCTACTGTTCGTCGCGGCTTTTATATCTAGGTGTTACTAAACCCCCTGCGAGTTACTCGCCATGCTGAGGGCTCACTTATGCCACTTCGGGTTCAAAAAATCACTTATCATCATCGGGGGGAAACACCTACTCTTTTACGCGCAGGCCTGGAGGAAGGTTGTCAACGATCAGAATCATGGATAAAAGTTGCAGTCGTTCCGTACCTGCTGTGAACCCGGTTGACGAATTTCAACCATCTTCGGAGTGGTAAGATCAGGCATCAAAGCTACAATGACTCCCAATGGGTAAGCCATTTGGAACTCGGCGGCCTGGACCACGAACTCGTCAATCAAAATCTCCCAGAACACTACTAGGAATGAGCTAAATATTACTAACGCACGGTAGGTTCATCTCCACGAATCAGCCCGACTTGTTCTTGCATAGGTGATTCTCAATCCGCGAAATTGTGTACCAACAATAGATATTCACTCAGGGTTGGAGGGGAAAGATGCAACGTTTTTTAAGTGCAGGTCCTACGAGCTTCTCTGTGAGGCTCTTGAATATTGTAGAAGCAGTAGGGCGAATAAAGAGGAGTCTTCTGCGGCGTCATATCAACTAGCGATACACGTCTGATTACAGGTTCGTCGTAATGTGGTCATACAGGGGCGTGGATGCTGTTTGATACAAAGGGGTATAATTAGTAGCGAAGCTGTAAGGTAGTGAACTGGACGCTAATTTTGCGAGACCGGGGTGGGAGAGAATTAGTGAGGGCGGGATAAACTAAAAAGTCAAATGGAATGAACGTGGAAGACCAGGGTAACGAGCGTATTAGGTGAATGAATGGATTGAGGTGATAGATTGTCAAGAGAGAAAGAAAGAAGAAAGATTAGTGACGGTCCGTCTCTACCCGTCTCCGCGAGCTCGATCCAGCATGAATCTGGGATTGCCAATAAGCGGCACCTTCTCCTTTGAGCCATTCTCCCGTCACTGGATTGCGTTCAAAATCGCCATCCTGGTACCCATAGCGTTGCTTCAACAACTTCAGCAAAGGGTTACGCAGTGCTGGGTCCATCCTAACGCTCTCTCCGGGATGATAACTTCCAACACCGTGGCGAGCCAAACTCTCCTCAAAGAGAGCCTCCTCATGAGTACATCCACAGTTGAGATATCCAGGAGGAGCATTACGAGGTGGAAATGACCGCCGTTCCCGACGGGAATCGTGCCATGCACACAGCGCGTTTCCGGCCCGATTGAGTGAACAAAAGATTTTTGTTCGTATCTCCGTGCGGGCCTTCCATTCTTCGTGGAAGGAGGCCGAAGGCGGTGGCGTAGGGAGGGAAAGAGGCTTCGGTGCCAACTCTTTAGCGCGCAGGTCCTCCAAGGCATTGCGGTACCTTGTCGTTTCAGCCTCCGCTTCACGCAATCTTTGACGCAGTGTGAGAACCTCGACTCTGAGCTGCTGGTCCTCTGCAGAGACGGACGGAAGTAGCGGCTGTGTAGGCAGTGAGTAACCAGACCCGTAGTGCCGCATACCATGTGGAGAGTAGGGGTCAAACATAGTGTTACCAAAATTCGGTGACCCTGAAGAGTTGGACTCGGGGGAGGAGTCTCTCATCGTCACCGAGTCGAAACCGAGGTCGTTGACAGACATATCATAGGTCAAGCTATTCATCCCAGCGACCCCTGAGTAAGGAGAATGCGGCATTCCCTGGAACATAGCAGGTTGACCTGATGACCAATTGCTGCTGTGGAATAGACTATCGCTTCGCATAGGTGAAGAACGACTACGATGGACAGAATCTCCGACGGCTCCTGTAAGACTGGAAGTCATACTAGAACTGGATGATCCTGGTCGCATGTACGTTCCATCCTAAGAGTATATTGTTGATTAAGTTGAATGACGAATGAACGAGTTGGCCACCTACAGCCATGAAGGGTTGGCTTAGAGAATATGGCTCGTGACCACTGCGACTCCTTTGAGCAGGCGTATTACACCTTCCATTTCGCACTCCGGAATGGGAGGACCAAGTCGTACTTGACATCGTTAATATATCTGTGTTAGGCTACCTTGTTTCGTGAATGAGTGGAAATGGAAGGACGCTTCCGAATCGCGACGGGGAAGGTGACAATAAGTAAAGGGGAGGAATAAAGAGGTAGATCGATGAGATTTCAAGTTCAGGTAGCTCCTTTTAAGTCTGGACTGGCAGTGCAGATCTTGCATTTTTCCGTGTAACTCAGTGTGTGGATGGGGTCAATGTCGCTTGGAGCTGATCAAAGTTGTGAAGGAGACGGTGCTTTCAAACTTTGAGATCTACGACACTAGAAACAGGCTGTACGATTGAGGGGTCCAATGGATGATGGGTGCCAATAGCCGAATCTTGATGGGGATTCGATCCATCGAAACGGGGTCGTTCGTAGTTGTGACTCGATTCGTTCCATGGTCCGAGAGAGCAGGCGCTTCATCCGTCTATGGAGAGAGTCAACATCAGGTTCTCGGGCCTCAAGCATACAAACGAATGTTGTGCCAATGGGGTACATTCCGATCAAACATGGTGATCCAGTTGGATTGGCGGTTCAAGATTAGCTCAAGTCTTTTGTTACCCACGGGGAAACCGAAGTACAGTGTGGACTTATGGTGATCAAATGACGGTTTCATTCACTGAAGATGGAAAACTGACGCCGCGAAGGCTGAAGGAGGCTTATCCTTCGGACTGCAGAGCCGTTTATTGTGATGATCATTAACCATTGACATTGGCTAATAAGCATTCCCTAACCTGCAAGAAACTTCTGGGCTCAGGGATGTGTGCGCAAGGTATTTACTCTACATTTTACCTATGTATATGATCGCTTACTCAGACCAACCGGGCAAATGTAAGATCTTAAGATCATTTCCGGTGATTGATTTGGAGATTTTAGGGATCTGCGTAATTCAACCTATTCAAGCCTCTTACAAGGCGCTATGATGCACTATATACTTACGTCAGAGTTCGTCAGTCACTTTAGAAAGGAATAATGTCAAAAGTTTTCGGATTCTGTCAAGGCATGACGGGTAATGTCACGCCATGGTTTGGCCCGGACTGGAATGTCACTTGAGAAAGGGGATGAGCGCTGCTCAGAAATGGAGGCAAATGTCACCAACCGAGAATCTGGAGGGACCTGTACTTCGCCAGTTGCCTCGTTAAGCTCTACAAACTTTGTAATTTCCACGGCTGGGCGACCTGGGCAGCTAAGAGAAGGTCAAAGATGAGGAAGACCAACGAGGGGCTGCGAGACTGACACGCGGAAAATTCTAGGAATTGGAAAACATGTAGTCTCCTTCCGACGCTGCCTGCAGTCGTACTGGACAATTTCTGAGATGCGACACGGCGACGACATGGCGAATGTTTCTCACTGTTTCGCTTAGACTGTCGGTGATCACGTGGCAGATCAAAATAAAAACCGTTCGACAACTGGAAATCGGAAAGTCATCCAACTTTCTCCCATCCATCACCAAAATGGTCTACAAGGTCGCTGGTAAGCTTGAATCGCAGTCTGGGTCGTTGTAGATGCCAACGAGATCAATCAGATATCTCTCTCGCTGCGTTCGGTCGCAAAGAGATTGAAATTGCCGAGGTTCGTCTGCCCACAGCCTTTTTTTTCCCATCGCTAACAATCGACCAACAGCATGAGATGCCTGGTCTCATGTACATTCGCGCAAAGGTAGCTAGCCCTCGTCCCCGATCATGATTATCGATAACTGATCATGTTCTTCATCAAGCATGGTCCTTCCAAACCTCTTGCAGGGGCTCGCATCGCTGGATGTCTTCACATGTGCGCTCATCCCTTTTCCTGATTCTCATGCCGTTCTTATCTGTGAGAAACCTAGGACCATCCAAACGGCCGTCCTTATCGAGACTTTGGTTGCTTTGGGTGCCGAGGTCACCTGGTCGTCTTGCGTACGCCATCATCTTTCCTTCGATGAAACCTGTACATTGATCTTGTCCTCTACAGAACATCTTCTCTACCCAGGATCATGCTGCTGCTGCGTACGTCTAGTTGTTCTCTTCGCGTTGATCCTATCATAACAGCCTTTAATAGTATCGCTGCAACTGGTGTCCCCGTCTTCGCGTGGAAAGGGGAGACCGAGGAGGAGTACACTTGGTGTATTGAGCAGACTATCACTGGCTTCGCTGGTGGCAAGCCTTTGAACATGATCCTTGATGACGGAGGTGATCTGACCACCCTCGTTCATGAGAAATATCCCCAGTATCTTCAAGGTGAACAATCCCTGTGCATCAAATCAGCATGAGAACTCATCATAAGCATAGATATCCGTGGTATCTCCGAGGAGACCACTACTGGTGTTCACCATCTGTACAAAGCTTTCCGTGAGGGAAAGCTCAAGGTTCCCGCCATCAACGTTAACGATTCTGTCACCAAGTCCAAGTTTGACAACTATTATGGTTGCCGTGAATCTCTTGTGGATGGTATTAAGCGTGCCACTGATGTTATGTTGGCTGGGAAAGTTGCCGTCGTCGCTGGCTACGGTGATGTGGGCAAAGGCGTAAGTCCTGATTTTTTTTTAAAAAATTCTGTTCTGAAACCTGCAACAGTGCGCAGAGTCTCTCCGCTCTTATGGCGCTCGTGTCCTGATCACTGAGATCGATCCTATCAACGCTCTCCAGGCTGCCATGGCTGGTTATGAGGTTACAACCATGGAAGATGCTGCTCCTCGCTCAAACATTTTCGTCACTACCACCGGTAATCGGGATATCATCACTGCCGAGCACTTCCTTCAGATGCCCGAAGATGCCATCGTGAGCAAGTAAGGACTTTGTTCTTCGTTTGTGTGGCTATGATTCTCAAGCTTTTCCCAGCATTGGTCACTTTGATGTCGAAATTGATGTTGCCTGGTTGAAGGCCAACGCCAAGTCTGTCAGCAACGTCAAGCCTCAGGTTGATCGTTATACCATGCCCAGCGGCCGCCACATCATCCTCCTCGCTGAGGGTCGTCTCGTCAACTTGGGGTACGTGCTTTATGCTCAGATGTTTCTGTGTTCTGATGGCATCTCTTCCAGCTGTGCCACTGGCCACCCTTCCTTCGTCATGTCCTGCTCTTTCTCTAACCAGGTCCTTGCCCAGATTGCTCTCTGGACTACTCCCGAAAAATTC
Source organism: Termitomyces sp. Mi166#008 (assembly GCA_018857285.1). Classification (NCBI taxonomy): domain Eukaryota; kingdom Fungi; phylum Basidiomycota; class Agaricomycetes; order Agaricales; family Lyophyllaceae; genus Termitomyces; species Termitomyces sp. Mi166#008. The sequence goes on along the minus strand of JABAKA010008042.1, from coordinate 46,524 downwards.
CCTCTTGGTGTCCACATGCTCCCGAAGGAACTCGACGAGGAGGTTGCTCGCGCTCACTTGGCTCAGCTCAATGTCAAGCTCACCGCCCTCACGCCGACCCAATCCTCCTACCTCGATATCCCTATTGATGGTCCATACAAACAGGTACGTCCATATACTGAACTTTGTAACATGCAGCTGACAGTTTGCTCATAGGCCCACTACCGCTATTAGATATGTGCTGAGTACGCCCGTGTTCATCGACGGCCTCAACGAGCCCTCGCCAGCTGATTGGGAGAATGGGATCTTCAACGTCCTTGGATGTCGTGATTCGTTTAGCAGAGTTGATATTTGGACTCTTGGACGGAGGCAGGGATAATCGTTTTGAGAGCGATTGCCAGCGCGCTCTTGAGGTGGGTAGAGCATGTTACTGTAGACCGGGGCCTCAACGAGCTCTTCTGTCTTTGTGACTTCAACGTCGCTGTAGCATACTGTTTTGTTGGTCTTCAATTGCAGTTGTTTGTGTGAGATATAAGTACAGGAAGATGATCGCATTAAGCTTGGCAACCGCGGGAGAGTCGATAAGTGCGACTCTCATTTACCAACCAACATCTACGTGGCTGCATAAACTGGTTTTTAATCATGTCTAATCCAACTCGGACGATCTCTTTGCTTGGTCCTGTAGATCCCTCGTCACTAAGCCCGGAACCTCTTGAAACAGAGAAATCAGCCCTGTGGATTGTACGAAAACTCGTTGGAGTACGTGAAAGTCTTTTCTCTTCAGTTGTACTGAAGCCGGGTGAGGACTCGAGAGTCGAGTCTTCCTGGATTTCAAAAATATCTCTTTCCTGACCCAGCGAATAAGATCAAGGTGCTGATTGGTTTTCTCTCTCTTTTTGAACCAGTCTCTTACTGGAAGGATTGTCATATCATCCTATGAATCCCTTCGTGCACTAGGCACAAGCGTAATCTGTTTGTCTCCCGTGAGTCATTGATCAAAGAACGTTCATCATGCATATGGTCCTGTCACCCAATCTATATAATCAGTGGGGCGATTCCTCTCCGTTTTTACTACCGTGCATTCGGTTTCGAGACCTGGCTGTGCATACCGTGATTGTGGCAACAGTAAGTTTTCCCGTCCATCAGTGCCTGGTCTCTGTCAATTCGTCAATAAATAACTGAACCAACTACCTTCTCTGCACCTCTCCTTACAACGTTTGATTATCGTTGCTACTATGGTCTTCTCTTCCAAGCGGTCTATTACTCAAACTTCACATAGGGAGGAGTAGCTGCCGTTGCAGCTCCAGTGTATGTCTTCTGTTCCAATTCGAAAACGACATCCGAGCTCTGTTGCGAGATTCTGGCAGATTAGTCGATCTCCTTGCCACTAATAAGCATTTCATTCCTGAATGATGGACTGACTTATTGTTAGGATGGGCCCCATTTCCGATGTCATCGTGTCGACGTTCGGTGACACCATTCTCGTAGAGCTGGGAATGCATACAGGATTTGAGCTTTCCACTAAAGCTGTTAATGACCTCATTTTCGACAAGCCAGTTGACGCACTCATTCCAATCCACTCCGAGTGCCTCGAAACAACTGGTGTCAAGGAGCTCACGATAACGCTCAAATACAGGCATCTCATGGACGACGCCGCGCTTGGATTCTTCCGCAGCTCGATACACAAGTAAGCCCTCTCTTTCCTGCAACTTAAACCACTAAAATAGGCTTTGCGCGTTTCGCTTCCTTTGACAGAGATGGGTCGTTGTTCGCATCGATTACAGACTACTTGTCCATCGAGAAAGGCTGGTTCTCTCCATATCTCTTTGCCAGTGCCCGCCGGCCCATCATCCCTCGAACCATGAAACCAGATATTATATTCTGTCACGGACCCTTCCTCGAAGGTGTGTCGCTTTCCCCGTTCGGCCCCCATACATATCTACCAATACACACCAATTTGTCCGTCTCTATGCAGGCGACTACCGGATGGGTGAAACCTTATTCAAAGAATCAGCGTTCGCCATCACTCTTTGCAACGTGCCTCCGCCGCAGACCGACTCTGCCGAATCAAAGTACCAATCTTCCCCTTCCTTTTCCCTTTCCCTCCCGTTCCTCTCCAATACCTTCTCCCGTTCTCGCACACCCTCTCCTGAGCCAGCCTTGACACCTCTTCCCACTCCGCCTGTTCCGCGTCGTCTTGTCATCTTACTGGTTGGGCTCAGGCCGCATCGTAAAATTTGGACATCGTCTGCTCGTCCAGAAGAAAGCGTTATCAGCTACATCCTCTGTAACGGTTGCCCTGCGGTGGTGGTTCCTGCCAAAGTGGGCGCGCCACTACTAGCATGGGATGGTCTGACCCTTAAGCAATTATGGGGGCTCGAGCTTCCTGCTGAGGGTGTAGCAACGAGTACGACTTCCAAGTTTGAGGGTGTGGTCAACGTTATCTGCGAGTACTTGGACCTTTGTGTCGACTGGGAGCGCGTGGTCTTACCTGAAAACAAACTACACGAAGTCACCGTCGAAGAAGCGCCTGACGTGAATAAAAAGGCGGTCAAAGACGCAATTACGCTTCTAGTGGCTTCAGCCGTGAGGACGCAAACAAGTCAAGAGGTGAAGAAGGAAATAGTCGAAGATCGATGTGGAATTGCCATTTGGCGGATACCCTAGGATCACATGGGAGGATTGTGAATTACCATTTTTACTGAGATACCCCGGATGTAAAACCTTTTGGATGAATGGCAATATTGAACCTCGTGGGGCCTTCGGGCCGCCACAAATGCATGTGCAGAAGGGCAGAGTTAGAGGTTCAACAAGGGATTGGTGTTGGGTAGGTAAATCACGGAGATGAAAAAGCAGTTGATTTTTTCGCACTAATCTACAAACTCAAATCCATCAAGAGAGTCTCCATTGACCATCACGTCCAGTCACAAGCCCTTCTCTTCTCGCAGCCTCCATGAACACAGCCAATTGCTCGATCGTCCTATCATAACCAGGTGCATATTTCAGCATCGTCTGTATGCGGTCCAATGGTAGCGCGCCGAGATTCGTGAGCATGCCCTCGATAAACTAGAGGAAAAGGCCGGAAGATCATGAATCAAGTGATATTCAATTAGTGTTGCAGAAATGTGCAAACCTTCCAGTAGACCTTCATCTGTTCTGCTTGTTGTTGCTGAACGCTCTGTAGCGGGGGAAGTTCGGGGGCAGAGGGTGCTGTTCCAAGCATTGAGAAAAGGTGGATGGATAGACATGAAACGCGGCTTACCAGGCCTAGCAAAGGTTGAGGGACCGGCAGAAGGCTCCTCAGCCGTTTCTAATAAACGGAACGTGCTCTCTGTATCTTCCTTGAGGACACCCCGGTCGACCCAGGTCAGAAGGGCATTAAGAGCGGCACTTCGGTCGACCGACCCCACACCCTTGATGAGCTCATCTACAGTCCAGACAGCTGTTGATCGGTAGTTGTTAGAGAACATCATCGCCATCGTGATTTAGCATCTGAACGCACTTTTCTCCGAGAAGAGTTCGATAAAGGCAGCTTCGAGAGGTGGGACGTCGGCCTCCACTACCCGATCATCCAACTGGAGTTCCAGATGGACTTTGCCAAGGTGTGGTAGCCAGCGCAGCTTTTTATCTGGCTTGAAGATGTTGAATTCTTGCGAGTACTGTTCTTGGAGTCTAACAAAAGTGCATCGATAAGAAAAGGTCGATACACTCAATCAAAAATAACCAACTTTTGGAACTGGCCTGGCATGACAATATCACTGGACTCGAGGGCGGGCCAGAAGTGCTTGGATATGATCGTAGGATGAACAGTAGACTAGATGCCATAAGTGCTGGTCGATAGATGACTATAAACGCAACATACAGCTTGACGAGATTGCACATGAACATCGATCCGTTTCGAATCTGTCATGTCCTTCAACATGACCTCGCATACTTGTAGCGCCGCTTCGCCGAAGCGAATCTTGAGAATCTCAATGTTTCGTCGCTGGGGGGACGAATCAGAAGGAAACTGTTATTGAGGAACCAGTACGCCTTACCTCACGTTCGACCTTGTCGCTCTCGTCATCCGTGATTGCCAATAAACGCTGGGCAAGTAGCACCTGTAGTTCTTTGACAAAAAGGTCCTTGGAGTCATAGATACTAACGAGGGTGCTGATGACATCGCTAGGCTTGTTCGTTCTGAAATCTTTGTTTTTTTTTTTTAAGAAAAAAAATCCGAATCAAGATCCTTTCTATCATGCGTGCCAAGAAACTTTATCTAACCTGGACCAGCGTCAACAGGTTCCGGTTCCCAGTTCGGGTCACTGTAATCTTCCACGTCAGCTTGCTGCAGCGGCTGAATCGGCTCATTTTCGTCCACGAGTGAGTCTCCACCGTCGTCGTCGCCAACAAGGTTAGCAACGATACTCCTAATGGTATCTGGTCGGTCTCTTGAAGTACGTCAATCAGATCAAGTAAAGAATTTTTCAAGGATCAAAGACAAAGATCTCACCTCAGGTATCTTCGTATGGGATCAGCGACTTTGAATAGCAGCACGCCAGGTGGATCTATTATCCTTAGACACTTTATCGTCGCGACATATTGTGAAAGAATCAGTTTCGTGTCAGCGCCGGGGTGGAGCAAGCGTTTCTGATTCCTACGACTCAGTCAGATCACCTCATTCCTCAGTGATACACACTCACGCCTTCCGTAGCGACTGTACGAGTGCGGATCTTTGATCAACGCGTTGCAAACAGTCCTACAGTCTTGGTTTGAGCTATCTGTTTTGTAGGAGGACGCAGGGGAAGTCAAACCTTCAGGTCTTGCAGGGCACCCATAGAATCAGGAAAGTCAATGATGATATCAAAGATTTCTCTTGTCCTATTTTCAATCAGAAAAAAAAGGTTGCAAAGAACACGGAGACAGGCACCCACCGAAGATCGCAGAGTGTCTTGTTCATATGGAAATCAAATCGTGCTCCCACACCTAGCAACATGGTCCGGGCTTCCTCCGCTGTCATTCCCATGAGTACTTGCACGAAAGAAAGCGGGCAAGATCAACAGCATACGACTTTTCGCCCCTCGGGCATAAGGCAACAACATCCACGACACCATCTTGTCGGACATCCACGTCCTCAAGTCTTCCAACATAGGCTTCTCCCACGAGCCCGTACATACTTCGAGCACATACTGTTCAATATGCTCGTACCCCACACTGGCAACGATGTACTCGTACCGATCGAGGAGCCCCAGTGTCTCAAACGCAGCCCACAGCCGCGGTTCTCGTGCCTCACGGAGGGACGTAGGATCGTGCTCGTCTGACGGCAAGGAGGACTTGCAGAGGGCTTTGAAGGCGGATGTAAAGGTTGGAGGGAGCGTAGAAAAGAGGTGGGTCTGGAAATTGAGGGTGTATGCAGAAAATATGGTTGGGCCGAGCCTGGGGACCGTCAGCGGCATAGGTGTGCGAGGTCGGTTAAACGCACGTACTCTGGAGGGGGAGACCATGCGTTATACCACTCCAACAATCGATAGACAAGGCGTAGTATTATGGACGTGTCGCCATCGTGAGAGGCCTTGAGGACATGTCAGACAGCAACAACGGGGGTTCTGCACGAGTCGTACCTCGTAATCTTTCAAGTATTGAGTAACTTCAACGGCGACGAGGCAGAACGACTTGCGCAGGTCCTCTTCAAACAAATGAGCTCGAGTTGACGATATACTACTAGCAAGCAGTTCACCGAGAAAATTCTCTAATAAAGCAGGTAACCTGCGACAGTTATTGACCATGCTCAACGCCGCACGGACAGTATTCATATCTAGCCTCGACCGTCAACCATGTCGCGATCACGCACGACCATACGCACTGTACTGTTTCTTCTGCTCCGCGATATCTTTCGGCCTCAGAAAGTCAGTAGCAAGGTTCCAGGCCTGAGAGAGTCAGCGAGGGTTGTTGGAGAGAGACGACGCGTACTTGGCTGAACGCCATGAGGCCAGAGATGCCAGGTTCGCCATGATTGAGGCGGGTGAAAGCGTCTTGCCATTTCGACGCCACCTGTGCGCGGAGAGCATCGGTTGCCATAATAATTGAGGGAGAACAATGTGCACTGCCACCATCACACTCGACTCCTCTCATCCATGGCCTCAGGCCCTCACTTGATCAGAATAACCGACAACGGCAAGATAAAAAGCTGGGTCTCGTTCGCCTTGAATTTCCTCGAGGCATCGTTATTTTTTTCTCTCCTTGTTTCTATTTCACTCACGTTTCTGTACAGACAAACCCAGACAGACCCATCGTCTTCCACACGCTCCCTGCCACGGCCAATGGTCCTTCCGATGCTCCTAAACTATCGAAATCAACAACCTCTGTCCCGCGTCTCCTGAGCGTGGTCGAAATCGTCAAACGCGAGTATATCAAATCTCTCGAGGCAAAGCGCTCCCCGCGTCTTGCTGGGCTGCATCAATACAACGAAATCGGGTGTCTCGAGGATCTCGCAACAGCTGCCTCTGAGGACAGGGCGGCAGAGATTCAGAGGGCTCTAAGTGGTGGTGGTAATCAGTATCTGCCTCTGTCTCCTCTTCTCGACAGCAGGCGCTGATACGTTTGGCCTCTAGTGTGAAGCTGAAGCTGACACCATACATGAAGGTCACGCTGTCGCTCGACGCCCTGCCTGAACTTGCTGAACGTGGCGCAACGTATGTTCGACCTCTGAAATGATTTGTACACCGGAGTAAACCTTGAAGTAGCTATCAGCCACCTACAATACGCAAGCTCTCAAAGTCAGCCAAGATGCGCATGAAGAGACGCGAACGAGCCGCCAAGAACGGGACACAGGCTGCGATAGAACAAGACTAAGCGCTAAGATGAACCCAACTCCTCCGCCTGTACCCTATCAAGATCCGCTCTCACTCCTCCCATAGCCTCGACAGCCGTACGCAGCTGCTCCGCCCGCCCCACCTCATGTGCCCGATCCATCAATGTATCGACGACCGACTTGCCGCCCGCTTCGCCCGACCCTGCCCTGTCGAGCAGCTGCGCAACCGCCCAGTTCCTGTACCCCGTCGCGCTCGTCTCCCACTCGCGTTTCCCCGGATCGTGCGCGAGCGATGTAAGAGCCGATGTGTCGAGCGGCGGAAGGGCAGCGACGGCGTTGTACATTGCGACAAATTTGGCTGGGAGAGCACCAAGGACGTCGAGGGAGGGTGATTTGAGGATAGCAAGTCGCTCGAGCTTGGCCTCTTCATGTCTTCGTCGTCGTTCGGATACTTTGAGAGCTCGTAAATACATTCTTCGTAGTCTCCTTTGCTGTCCACACGTCAAATCCAAATGTACATACACACATACATGCTACGCACACTATCAAGCTGCTTCCTCAGCTCCTCAAGCTCATCCATAAGCTCCTGTTCCCTCTCAGGCGGCCGCGTCAAATCCAACCCTTGGTGATGCGGCACCACGATGGGCAGGTCCGGCGGGACCGCAAAGATATTTCTCAGCGACCACGCCTCGAAAAAGTCAAAGGCGAGATCAGTGTGATGTTCAAGCAGCGTCTGGAACGCAACCAGGCCCTGCTCGACCTCTTGCGTACTGTCCCAGTCGTCCGTCTGGCGTTCGGCACGCGCATCGACCCATTTCACGAGGAACTCTTCCATGCCGTTGACGCCGTCCTGGACAGCATTGTTGGCGATGTTGATGATGTCGTCGAGCAGGAGCTGGGGAGAAAAACCAAGGATCTCGGGGAGGAGGAGATGGTGGACTTGCATGGTTGAATCGCGTTACGCATCACGGGGACTGGATAATATATTTATTATACATATTGATTTTATGACTTGGATTTTGTATTCTATGACTTTGGTTTTGTGTCGTCCGTCGTCGTCGTACCTGACCGTCCCCACGGCATCCACGCGCTCCATCCGCCGTTCCCGCTCGTCGGCCCCTTCTTCAGCGCCGCCTCCGCCTCATGCGCCTGCTCTGCGCCCCGAAGCCTCTCTTCAAACTCCTTTCTCTCACCATCAACAGCCGCCGACGCCTTGTCCTTGGACCTCATAGAAGACCAAGTCCCAGCACAGATAGCCACAACGGTAAGACCCTGCGCCGCAACACGCACACGCAGCCACTGGTTAAACGACTTTGACTGGCCCCGCCGCATCTTGACCATCGCCACAACGAGTGCCCCGACCGTGGCGAGTGAGCCTTGGACCTGTGTGTGAGTAAGAGTCGTGCGATACAGGGTCAAGAAAACGCACCCAGGGGCACCCATGGGTTCTCTTTGAACTTGCGCGCAGCCTTTTCGCGGTAGGTCTCGGTGGCGGGGACGGGATGTGGCTTGGGGACGATGACCTGTGAGCTCATTGTCGTCGTTCGCGATGAGCGTCAGGATCGTGTGACGCCGTGTAACGGATCAATATTGGATCGTGTGAACTGCATCACACCAACCAGAGGTGAAATGCGTGGATGAATGGTTCATGTCTATGGCATATGTACCTTCAATTGTGCTGAAACGATTTGGCCATGACTCATGGTGTCATTCCATTAAGCAAGCTGAACATCAATGTTACCTGCAACTGCAAAATGACTTGGTCTGTTGTAAAGGGGTTGCCATGTAGTCTCATTTCACATTCCCTGAACTAAAACAACTTGGTCAAATGGTGCTGATTATGTTCTCACTGCTACAATTGATTTTTTCTGCCCTGTAGCAGCCTTATACTATGCTCCCTTGGGGAAGTCCCTTTTTTGTGTACCGAGATCGCGCGTGCGCAGTTGGAAGGTTTCCTTTCGGGCTTCTTCCTTTCTTTTGCCAGTCTCAGTGCGCCCGATCTCTTGCCAAACCTTTATTAAAGTATTGCATTATCTAGCTTTTCCAGCAATTCTGCAGTAGCGACCTTGATCAGATAAGATTGAATGGTCGCGATTTCGGGATAATCTTATCTCCCTTTTCTCTCCTTGATGACCGACTCTCTATCTTACACCATTGTAGCCATCGCCACGCTACCGGGGCACAGTGAGCGTGCATGGAATGCCGTATGGAACCCCACTCGTCCCCTTCTTGCCTCGTGCTCCGCCGACAAGACCGTCCGCATGTACGCCTACTCTGCCGACGGTGACCCCAGCTTCACCCATCTCTCAACCCTCGCGACGGGGCACACTAAGTCTGTGCGCTCACTGGCGTGGGCACCATCTGGAAAAACCCTCGCGACGGGGTCGTTCGACTCAAACATCGGGATATGGGAGCAGGAACACGGGGACGACGAGGACGGGGAGGCGAACGGAGATTGGGAGTGCGTGAGCCAGCTCGAAGGACACGAAACGGAGTGTAAAAGCGTCGCGTATTCGAGCACGGGGACCCTGCTGGCCAGCTGTAGCCGCGATAAAACCGTGTGGGTCTGGGAAGGTGAGTCGTCTATCTTTGTATGAATACCCAGCAGCGTTGACTGTTTTTGGGGCTCGCAGTGCACCCTGACGCCGATTTTGAATGCATGGCCGTATTAATGGACCATAGCCAGGATGTCAAGTGCGTCGCCTGGCATCCGTCCGAAGAGGTACATATCCTATCCACTAGATTATCCGAAATTTTTATCTACAACACTCATCGGCAGATACTCGCATCGGCTTCGTATGACGACACGATAAAACTCTACATCGACGACCCCTCGGATGACTGGTTCTGCTTCGCAACCCTTACTGGACACACGTCTACGGTGTGGTCTATCGCGTTCTCTCCGGACGGTCGGTACCTCGCATCGGCATCGGACGATCGTACAATCCGTATATGGCAGCGCGTGGACGAGGCGCGGTGGGAGACTGTTCTGGTGCTGGGTGGACACGAGCGCAGTATTTATTCCATATCGTGGAGTGTTGGAACTGGTAGCGGTAGCGGTTTGGGCTGGCTAGCAAGCACGGGGAGTGATGGAATTGTACAAGTCTGGGAGCTTTCTGTGCGTCTCTTTTTCTTCATTCTCCATTCGTGGTGACGTGCTGATTGTTTTTCCAGGAACCCGAGAGTACTGTAGTTGCGCCCCCACGGCATCGATTGATCGCTCGAATCGAGTTTGCTCACGATGTATACGATGTCAATTCGGTGTCGTGGTGTCCGCGTGATGGGCATAAGGATCTTCTAGCTACCACAGGGGACGATGGGACTGTGCGGGTATGGAGGGTCACTCCTGCATCATAGGTTACTTAGAATTATGTATGTTACATAAGGAAATTGAGCAACGCATCAGTCATCTCAATTCCAGTCTTGACAAAGCACTGTTTTTACAAATACATTGAGCTGGACTATGTTGAATGTCCAATGAATATATGTACGATACACCCTGATTACAAAACGGACGTTGAATCTTCCATTCTCAGAACCTCCCTCCCTTTGCAAGACCATCTAATGGTCCAAAAACCCCTCCGGCTTCGTGAGCGTCGACACATCAACACCCGGAAGCGGCCACCGGCTCGCAAATGCGCGGACCTCATCGCGGAGCTGCTTAACCTGCGCATACCCTGTCTTTCCCTCCTCCTGTGTTGTCGCAACACGCACAAAGTCTTTGAGAAGCTTTGAGCCAGCCTCCTTCTGCAGGAGGAGCGAGAGCTGCACGGCACGGTGCAGGAATTCGGCGACGACCTTGATGTCGTCCTCGCGCATGTTTCGCGAGGTGAGCGCAGAGGTGCCGAGGCGGATGCCGCCGGGAACCTGCGCGGAGGCGTCGCCGGAGACGGCGTTTTCTATACGTCAAGTGGACGTGAGCTCCTGTCGGAGACAAGGGAAACAAACGTACTGTTAATAGTGATGCCCATGAGATCGCAGACCTTCTCGACCTTGCTGCCGGTGAGACCGAGGGGACGGAGATCCCAGAGGACGAGGTGGTTGTCTGTTCCGTTTGTCTGGAGCTTGTAGTTGTGGGCGACGAGGGCCTCGCCGAGGGTCTTGGCATTGGCGATGACCTGTTTGGCGTAGGCCTTCCATGAGGGCTGGGAGACTTGGAGGAGCGCGGTAGCAACGGCAGCGATGGTCTATAATGGATACAGGTCAGCAAAGTCTTGGCGCAATTTTGGAATGTATATTCACGTTGTTGTGTGGGCCACCTTGGCAGGCAGGGAAGACGGCGTCGTTAACACGCTTCTCGAGATCCTTTGCGTTTTCAAGGTCTTTTCTGAAGAAGATGAGACCAGCGCGGGGGCCACGCAAAGTTTTGTGACTACGAAACATGTCAAAGAAGCAACGGAAAACAAAACAGAGTCTACTGACGTGGTGGTAGTAACGACATCGCAGTAGTCGAATGGATTGTTGAGCTCGCCGGCGGCGACGAGACCACTAGTATGAGCGATATCGGCCATGAGGTAGGCACCTTCCTTTTCAGTGGTTGCCTTGAGCTTGGCGTAGTCCCAGTCGCGCGGGTACGCGGAGGCACCACAGATAATGAGACGGGGCTTGAAGATCTTTGCCTGTGCTGCGAGGGCGTCGTAGTCGATGAGATTGGAGTCGGGTGTGATGGCGTAGGGGAGGGACTGGAAGTATATTGAGGAGGCGGTCATCTTTTTCTTCGCGGTCTATTGGGATATGGATGTAAGCTCGGAGGAAAGTTACGCGGAGGACATGGAAGACTGACGTAGTAGCCGTGAGTGAGATGACCACCATCGGGGAGGCCTAGACCCATCAGACGGTCATTAGGCTGGATGAGAGCGGTGAGGGCGGCAAAGCTAAATGTTTTGTCATTCGCAAGTCACAAAGAGAGGCAGATACAACGTACTTTGCTGTCTGTACACGACCATTAATTATCGTACATACTTCGGATAAAAAAAGAAGTGACCCACGCTACCAGAGTAAGGCTGGACGTTGACACCCCACTCTGCGGGATCGAGGTCGAACGCCTGGAGGGCACGTTTCCGGCAAAGAGTCTCCAGCTCATCGATGTACTCATTACCGCCATAGTACCGAGCATTTGGGAGACCTTCTGAGTATTTGTTGGTCAAAATCGAACCATTCGCCTCCATCGTGGCTTGACTGGTAAGATTCTAGAAAACAGATGTGAGATCGTAACACGTTCAAATGTAAGACAACAATACCTCGGAAGCGATGAGCTCAAGACCAGTGAACTGCCTCCATGTCTCCTTGTCGATGATGTTCTTAACTTCTGGGTCGATTTCAGCGAGGGGGGTGTACAAGACCTTGTTCTGCGGGTCGTAGAGTTAGTGATTGTATCATCGAAAGCATAAAAGGAAACATACATAATCGGGAGTGTTGGCAGTGGCCATTTTTCTTATGGTGTGGCGGGCAGCTGGAAGACGGAGACAGAGAGGTCTTGCAACTAATCGCAACATCGGAATAACGAAAAAGTTTTTTACCCGGACTACGCCGAACTGATCACGATCGGCCGAGAGTCACGTTTAACTGATTGTTTTTCCCCGCTATGTTGGTAACCCTATAGATGACCCCGCAAGTGAACTTGAGCCTGAGGTCGGTACCTCAAGAAGGAAGATTCATATTCACTGCCGCATTGGCCTTGTGCAATCAATCAAAGGTGTGGCGCTGTTCAAGCACGAAGCAAACAGTTGCACTAATATCGATGGCAAGATGGCCGAGCGGTTAAGGCGTGTGACTCAAGCGTAGCTTACCTGCATTCGCGGGTTCTCATCATTGAAAAATGGCGTGGGTTCGAGTCCCACTCTTGTCACAGAGGTGTAGGTTACTTCTTTTTCTTCAAGATAGTTTGTAGTCACAGAACAACAACCATGTTTCTCACAAGCTTCAGCAGCAAGCTCATTGTCTGTGACAATGAACAACTCTTGATGACCTGCTGCTTCTGAATCAGCAAAACTCTCAACTAAAGCAGGATTTTGAATTTGGTCTTTGCCACATCCTGCATAGTTCTGGACTGCATCAAAGAGGAGGAAATCAAGTTGAAGATCTTCTCTGTCTTCAAAGTAAATAAGGAGATTGGCATAACATTCCTTGATGTCAGTGGCCCATTGTCAAACCAACTCCTTGTTTCCAATGAAGGAAATTTCAAGTTCTAAATAAGCTTGTCAGTGCAACTGAAAATAGAAGAAGAATTTACTCAACATTATCTGACAAATAATGAAATATATTATTTTTCAGCCTGAACATGGCTTTCTCATGGTCCTGGTCAGTTCCACTAAGTGTTCCATGTTTGAGAGCATTAGATACATTATGTTGGGCCTCTTGCTAAGCTTGCTTTTGCAGTCACTTTCTAGCTTTGTTCAGCTCATCAGAAACTGCTTTTAAATCATTTCATTTCTATGGAGGATGTAGTTAACTGAAAGCACAGAAAAACAAGACTTGATGTAGAAATTACTGTGATAGCTTTAACTTTCTTTTCTGAAAGAATTTTGAGAGTTAGAATATCTTATACTTTGTTTAAGATCTTTTTTGTAGCAACATCATAGATATGATTGATGTTATTGAAGTAGCCACTGTATGTTTGAGCTGAATATGTGAAGCATTGAAGGTATAACTTTTAAATGAGGTAACACTTTTCTACAAGCTTGGTTACTTCAAGCATGGTCTGAAAACTATTTGAACATGCACATAGTGAATATAGACTTGGCATACCTTGATCAATGCATGAATCTTTGCATCTTGTGCCTCTTTACAAGCTTTATTTGAGACCTCTAATGCTTTGTAATCTGCATGTTGTGTCATTGTCACAGCAAAGGAGATAAAAAGGGAGCAATGTGATACTTTTTAAAAGAATTGTTAAGGCATGTAGCACAAAAAAAAGAACACAAAATTACAGATGCATATGTTTTAAAATAAAATTTAAGCATTTTCAGAGTTTGATCAGTCAAAATGTGGCATTACAAAGGTTTATTAAAAAGCTTTGCGTCAAAAAGAAGTTTTGCATGGCAATCAAAAACAAGTTTTTTAATTAACTAAGAAGAAAGAAGATAAATTTTTTTTAAAAAAACTAAAACTAAAATCAAATTGAATGAACATACTTTATAAAAATAAATTAGTAATAATATATGTAATATTATTAAAAGTGATATTATGTTTGAAAATAACAAAGGCAAAATTAAAAATTTGCTGTTTTTTAATTGCATTATTGTAGCTCTATGAGAGCAATGTAAGATAGAAAGTGTTTGTATAAATAAAAAACATATTTTAAAATTACTTAAAATTAATTTCAACATATTATTAAATAAAACCATGGCAGAATACTCTGAGATAACAAAGTCTTATATATTAATAAAAGTGAATAAGTGTGAAGCAGCAAAAAAAAAAAATATAAGCATATAAAATCTGATTTCAAATACTAAATGCATTTAAACTCAAGAGTGAAAAAACAACAGCTTGTATAAAATAAAATAAAAATTTTAAAAATGCCTTAGATGATTGAGTGTCATTTAACAGTTGAATTGAGGGCTGTTATAATCATAAGATGCACTTCAGCACATCTAAAGAATATTTTTTGATTAATGAAGCATTCAACTTTATTATCAATGCATAGACATTTTCAAATTATCATGCATTTATAGCAATAATAATCTATTTTAAACATAAAAGAAAATCTTTTTCATTTTTTTTTAACTTTATTGAGGTTTTTGTTTTGCATACAAAAATAAATCTTGTTGACATATTTGCAACAATTTTGAAAGAATTTAAAATTAAGCATAAGATAAGTCATTATCAAGAAAAGCATTGAAAATAATTATTGGTTTGTTTTGAAGCTTCTTAGTATAATTTAAGACAATGCATCCTTCAATGTTATGATAATTGATATATTCAAAAAATTCATTGATAGCTTTCTAGATAGATTAAACTTGACCTGTTATTTTTTAAGCCTTATAGCTAAGATAATTGTGTTTCAATTTAATGTAAAAAAAGACAAGGCTGATAAAAAAGAGCTTTTTACAATTTAATAACAAAAAATAATGTCAAGAATTTGCTAGTTCAAATTAAGGAACTTTATGCTCAGTTAAATGAAGAACAAAATATGAGCAATTGTAAAGAGAGCAATACTAAAAATAAAAAGTGAAAAGATGAATAATCTTTGCTTTTTAAAATTAATTGAAAGAAAATGAACAATCCTTGCTTTTCAAAGTCAACTGTAAAATTTTTGATAAAAGTATATGCCTTGTTAAACTTCTGTTGATCAAGATGAAAAAGATCCATGCTAAAAAAATTCAGAAACTCATTTGAACTTTACAGCTTTAAAAAATATCCTTCACAATAATCAACTTATTAATGCTTCTTCTTTTAAGATAAAAATAAAAATAAATGTTTGATGCATGCTATAAGATGTACAGATGAGATGAAACTCAACATTTAATATGCTTGACTTTGTACTTTAATATTGAAAGACCATAGACATAATAATAAAGAACAAAGACAATGATCTTTGAAAGTTTGAGCTCAGTAAATCAGAGTAAAACTTTGCAAAACAACTTTGAGACATCTTGGAGATGTATGTATCAGTTTTACATGGCATGTATAAACAAATATTCAATACTAATTCAATTTTCATTTTTATTTTTTATATTCTAGATTTTCAAGAATGCAACTTTCTTCTTTTCATAAGCAACACCAAGTCTGTAAGAAGATCAGCCATTCATGGGAACCATAACCACCACCCAACTACTCTATCCCCTTTTCCAAGAGGCAGCAAGCAGCAGGCAAATCAGGCATCAGGGCATTAGCAGGCTCAAGGCAGACAGTGAGCAAGAGGTGTGGAAATAAGGACAAGGCAGAAGCTGAGGCTGTCACTGGAGGCACTCACAGTCATGTTGATATGTAAACCTAGAGACACTGTTATTAACAGAACTAAAGATGTACCATGCCTCAGTTCATCCTATATATTATATTGGCTAGTACTGTAACTAATTCCTGTATGCTAAGTGAGAGCCGCTAACTATGAGCTATTGGCTAAGCAGGCTGGTATGTATTAGTATTGTGTAACCATCAATAATCAGCTGATGTACTAGGCTTACCAAGCATGCCGATGCTGAGAGTGCTGACATGAGCCAAACTTATCAACCAGTGCTTGGCAGAGGCTGTGCTAGTGACATAGGGTGGCCATGAGGCCAGCTGACTCAAATAATAGAGAAGATGTTGATGGGAGATGTTAGGATAAGGTCAGGCAGCTTGAGAAACAGCTAGAGTTGCCTGAGAAGGCGATGCTGAAGATCCAGAGCTAGGCCAAGCTAGAAATAAACAGTCCAGAGACCAGTCCTCTGACAAAGCCTCACAACTGTAATTCCCACAATGGATCATATTGACAGTGTTTTTACAACTGACTCACTCAATGAACAAAAGTTTTTATCTGTCATCTATGCAACTTTAATACTTGGCAAGAAAACACTCAACAAGTATTACAATTTAACTGATGAACCAGAGATCTATCAAATTACTACAAGAAATATCATTGAGGATGAATATAAATGCACATACAAGAGGAAATACATGGTTAAATCTACTGAGACTCCTTCTGAAGTAGTGTGTTGTATACTTTTTGAATCCTGTCCATGTCTTTCTCAATTAATATTCAAAATGCTTTGAAAAAGAATATTTTTGATCTACTTCCTATTTTTACTAATTTGGTGTATATTTAGCAATGTCAATGAAGAAGATTGTCAATGTGTTGAAATGGTGGAATTTAAAGAAGGCAATTTGGCTGAATCTCACATAAATAGCATTAGATTATTTTTTAATACCTAATATGTTCATTGTTAATTTGTACTCGAGTTTTGTTTAATTATTTTCTCTAGCTACTTTTATGGATGTCAAGCATATCTTTAGCCAGAGACATATTTTATTGTCCTACACTTGCAACCGCTTTTTGGTGTGTGAAGCATGCTAAAGCTCATCCATACCTAGAACATCAATGCTGTAGCAATTTTATCTGATGTTCTAGACATTGAAGGTGCTGAGAAAGATGAACAAGGAGTCTATTTAGATGAATAATATTATCATTAGTTTAAACATTTATCTATGTGTATGCTGACCTTGTATTTGATTCTATACCTGGCTTACCCAAGCAACTCCAAGAAATAGCTGACCCAACTCATACCTTATACAGTGGGGTCAGGTCAGGTCCAAGTAATCTCTGGATTATCCCAGGGTTCAGCAATACTTTTCTTTATATTGTTGAAAAATATAAGGAATTTAAGTGGTGAAGGATCACTTCATATTCAATTGTGAAGGACAAAAGTAATGTCTTCATAAGAGTTGAGTGGGCTTAAGATCAGTTGGGACCATGATATGAATGTTGGGCCGACTGATTGATTGATGAAAAATCTGGAGATTGGGCCAAAGTTGGAGCATGGCAGAAGTCACTATCCCTCAGTAAAACATGTCAAAGTTATCCAATCTCTCAATACTCAGGCCAAAAAAGCCCCATGCAACTGATACAGTGAGCCTCATCAAGTACAATACTGACAACATGGTCTGTAAATATATGTTTGCATGCCAGTTGGTCAAACCCTCCATCAACCTTCATCAGTTGCTCTGGAGATTTCACAACTACCTGATACTTTGAGTCTTCAATGGCCTGTTACATTTCAGAGGGTTCAAAAAAAAAACCTAAAACTTACCTGGAACTTGCTCCAATAAAAATAGCTTTGATTCCAGCCTTCTCAAGATGCTAACATTCTGCTTGCCAAGAATATTTAGCGGTGTGATGATGATTTGAATACTTCCCGGGTTGCTGAACAATAATGGTATCCAAAAGGTCAATGTCTTGCCCATCTTGGAACGCCGTCGCGCGTAAGTTTCACGGTGGCTGACATTGTTTGCAGATGTTTCGTGTTCTCGGTATAATCTCGGACTACTGCCTATTTTGGAACATTGACTTTGAATTTTTGTAACCCTTCTCATGGCCGGGCACTTTAACCTCGAGCGGGCAATCCGCCCGAACATCCTTGCTCTCCAGCCCTACCGCTGCGCGCGCGATGATTACCAAGACGGCATCCTCCTCGACGCCAACGAGAACGCCCTCGGCCATTCGATCGTCCCCGAAACCCAATCCGCACTCGAGCACGACACCCTCTCTCTTCCGCTGCATCGCTATCCCGATCCTTCCCACCCCGACATCAAAGCACGCGTAGCATCTCTGCGGGGGCTTCCAGGGCCTCAGAACGTGTTTCTGGGTGTAGGGTCAGACGAGGTCATTGACCTGCTACAGCGTGTTTGTGTTGCTCCGGGAAAGGAAAAGATACTAATCACGCCGCCGACGTATGGGATGTACGCCGTGTGTGCGCAGGTCAACGACATCGGGGTTGTCAAGGTGCCGCTGGAGGTCAGTGGAGAGCACGGGGAGGGAGGAGACAAGGGGCGGTTCAGCGTTCGGGTGGACGAGGTACGCGCCACCAGGCTCTGCAGGCTAAAGTTCTGAGGGCCGTCCAGATCAAGAAAGCAGTCGACGCAGACGCATCGATTCGGCTGATCCACCTCTGTTCACCAGGAAACCCGACGGGAACACTCGTTTCGCTCTCGGCGGTCCGTGCGATCCTGGAACACGCAGGCTTCACGGGCATCGTCGTCGTGGACGAGGCGTACATCGATTTTGCAGGTGCGCCACAGCACAGCGCCGTGTCGCTCATCGACGAATTCCCAAACCTCGTCGTAATGCAGACGCTCTCCAAAGGCTTCGGTCTCGCCGCCATCCGCCTCGGCATCGCCCTTGCACAGCCGCCCCTCATCCAGATCCTCACCAACACCAAGGCCCCCTACAACATCTCCACCCCCACCGCCACCCTCGCCCGAGCCGCCCTCTCCCCCGCCTCTCTCTCCCGAACCCGCTCCAAGATCCACACCCTCCTCGCCGCCCGCACCCGCCTCCTCGCCGACCTCTCAGGCCTAGCCGACCTCCGCGTCGGCCCCGCAATCGGCGCCAACGACGCCAACTTTGTCGTCGTGCCCATATTGAGCCGCTCAGGCGACGGCAGGCCGGACAACAAACGTGCGCTGGCCGTCTACAAAGCGTTGGCGGAGGAGGAAGGCGTCGTCGTCAGGTATCGGGGTGGTGAGATGGGCTGCGAGGGGGCGTTGAGGATAACTGTGGGGAGCGATGAGGAAAACGTTGTTTTGTTACAGAAATTAAAGCAAGTGTTGAGTCTCTTGTAGGGTCATCACACTCCAAGTTATCATAGTCTTTATACATTACAAACAAGTACCCAAAAAAGATCCCACTCAAAACACTAATCAAGATTCTCAAAAGCCAACGCACGCCTAACACCACACATCATCAGCACCAATACACACACACATTCATCCTAACCTCTACTCACCTGAACATCGCAACTGGCCTCACAGGCGTCGGCTGGGGCTCTCGCGGCTCCCGCGCAACGTTCTCATCGCTCACATCGCTCTTCCTCTCTTTAAGCTTATCACCCACGCTCCGTCTCCCCGCCTCATCGCGCTTAAACCTCGGCAATGCCCTCCGAACAACCGGTGTACCACGCGCCTCGTTCTTCACGTCGTGTCTACGGACGGAGGACTTCGTTATCAAAGGGATGTCGAGCGAGACAGGAATCGACCCCGTCTCGAGCGAGGCAGACCCAGACGCAGAGGTCCGGAGGTCCGAGCCCGTATTGGCCACGATAGGCGTACTATCTAGATTTGGTGTTTGACCGAGAACTAGTTCCTGGGGAAAGACGGGGTCGACGATTGGAGCAGGTTCCGGCTCACGCGCGACGACAGCAACAGGTACATTGTCGCGCTGCACGACGGACGTCGCAGAGTGGTGTGCACGACGCATATGTTCCTTCTCAAAGGGCATACGTCGCATACTCTGAACATGAACACTCCTAAATCAATCACAAGGACATCATAAGTCTATACTTGGCAGGGAATTAAGAAAAAAGCATGTACGTACCGAGTACCAACCGGAGCAGCCCACGCCTCGAATCCATTTCCAAACGCAAGAGAGACCACAAGCAGAGCGTACGCGACAGAGATCATCTTTATACTTGTCGTTTATTGATGTAAGTAAGCGGGACAATTGAACGAGTAGCACAGCTATTCGAACCAAGAGACTTGACTTGACTTGGGCGCGACGCAACAAACTCTAGGGCAGCCGGTGCCGGAGAGATTGATGGACTGGAGGAGGGGGGGGAGCACAGCTGGAGAAACGAGGTCCATGGGGCGTGGACTTTATAGTGCATGGGCGGGCTCGGGGTTGATAGGAAATTTGAAACGAAACAGGGATCAGTGATGAAGGGATACACAATCAGACATGTGTATTTGCTGATTGATTATGTTTTGGCGAGAGTCATCTCTGGATATCCTCATCCATCCTCATAACCAAAGATATTCGCGACGCGAAACATGCCAATTGAGAAATCAGTTGAAATTGCGGCAAGATCCCTACGCGAGCTTCGCCGAGACCATGATACGGCCAAAGTCCTCTAGACTCACAGACTTGTCAGGCATAGTCGAAAACGCATCGAGCATCTCGACCACCTATACATAGAGAAAGTCAAAAGGGGCAAGACGCGATTCTACCAACACATACATACCTCATCAGCCTTGATCTTCTCACCGAGAAGCTTTGCGACGCGCTGTATGTCTTTGATCATAATCCGCTGCTTCGGCACGTCCTCAGGCAGTACATCAGGGAAAAAGAGAGCGAAAGCTTCAAGTGTTGTCTCCTGCTGACGCTTGGTTAGTTTACGGGGAGCGGACGCCGGCCCTGGTGAAGGTGAAGGAGAACTCGATTTCGCGGCGCCACCACGGGTACGCCGACGGGAGGTAGATGGACCAGGTTCCTCAAGGTACTCGTCGTCATCGTCATCCTCAGACTCCTCATCATCCTCAAGATACTGATCGTCACTGAGGACGTCGCTCTCAGGCTCGACGCCCTTGGTATTGTCGGCCTGCTCGAGTAGTACCGCACAAACGGCGCGCCAGTCCTCACGGCTGACCCACCCTCCCCCAGAATCTTGAACGTCGCTGGACGACGACGCCGTCCATCCCGACGCAGCATTGCGAAACACCGCCAAAACCTGCTCGTCGTCCGGAGGCAAATCCAATTTTTGTAAACCACGAGAGACGTCTTTGAATAAAATCTGCGTAGCCTCAAAGCCTCCTCCCGAGTTGGGCGCTACATCGTCAAAGGCGCGGTCAATGTCGCGCTGTACGGCGACGGGGAGAGAGTCAAAAGACATTGGCGGCCATGTCACAGTCACATCGTCACACCGCGTCGTGTTTTCTGAATCTCCGTCATGGTCTCTCGGGCGCTGCTTCTGCGCCAGCTGCGCCACGCAAACCGGCTGTCAGTCCACGTCCCCGCACGCTCCTATGCCAAAAAAGTGGAATCTACGCCACAGTCCCCTCCGCGACCTAAAAACGCGAAACCGTCGCCACAGCCCCCCGCCGCGCAACAACCACAAAGCTGGCTCACGCGCAAAGTCAAGAGTTCTCCGCTTGCGAAGAAACTGTTCCTGCAGGTCACGAACTTGCTTGGCTACGGCAGTCCCAAGCAAGTCGCCGCTCGCCGCGCATTTGCACTGTACGAGCACGTCGTCGCCGTCACACCCGACACAGACACACCCTTCTGGCAAC
This sequence comes from Termitomyces sp. Mi166#008, assembly GCA_018857285.1. Lineage (NCBI taxonomy): Eukaryota > Fungi > Basidiomycota > Agaricomycetes > Agaricales > Lyophyllaceae > Termitomyces > Termitomyces sp. Mi166#008. Next base: position 25,058 of record JABAKA010008042.1, on the reverse strand, counting down.
AAGGTGCGTTTCTCCCGTATCCATCTCTCTCCGACTGACCCCCCTTAGGCTGCCGTCTCCCACCAACATTCCAATCCTGGTTCACCGTCACAAATCTGCACATATGGATGCTCACCGTCCGTCTCCGTTCCCTCCCAGAGGGCAAATACTACACCCAAGCCCTCATCGACCACTTTTTCCTCGACATTGAAGACCGCATCCGTGCCGTACTCCAGCCTAAATCAACCCCCTCAAAGCCCTACACATTCAACTCCCCCTTCTACCTCAACCCCAACGCTCCCAAGCCCACCGACCCAAAAGACAGCAAAGGCCGCCTGACACCTCTCTCTCGCGCCCCAGACCGGCTCGTCACACGTCAAATGAAGATATTCAAGGAACAGTGGACAGGTATGGGGCTCTCGTTTGACCTTGGACTCGTCAAGGGCGACATGGAAATGGCCGCTGCTGTCTGGCGTAACCTTCTTGGTGCACGCGGTGCCCAAGGCATCGCCTTCCCCGACCCCAACTCTTCCTCAGACCCCAATAAGAAAACCTTCCGACGATCCGTCAATCTCGTCGGCGGTGAAGTCGTTAACGTTGCCAAGGTCGACCTGGCAAAAGAGGAAGCCCGTGACGACGGCTCTGGTGTACACGATTTCCCACCCGAGGAAGCGGATCTCTATCTCGAATACCCCCAGCTCATGCTCGACATTGTCGGCTACGTCCGCCGCGAGCTTGTGCGCCTAGAAAAGCTCAGCGATGAGCAAATTAAGAACGGCTCTCTGGATCGTCTCAAGTTTGGGAGAGTGCGGTCATAAGTGGTACAATCTGATCTATTTTCTATTTTACAACATATAACAGTAGTTAACAGTAGTAATGAATCCATATTGAGACTGTACGGGAGATTGGTTTGATCACCTGTCGTCGTTTCAACAGATGGATACCCAGAATCCAAACCTCGATCCCACTGGTGACATTTACTTCGTTCATATGCACCGACTTTGCCCTCGTAACCTATCATAATACATCAGCACTTGATCAGCACCTACAACCCCACTCATCAAACTTAGGTGGGAGGGGCGTGAGTCCTAGTACCATCCTTCCCGCCCGTCTGACACCAGGTGCCCAAAGTACAGGGGATCTGTGTAACAGCAAGTGCTCGGGGATGGACGGCAGAGATCACATGCCAGTGGGCATAGAGTTCCATGCCCTCTGGCACGTTATTCTCCTCCCTCATTCATGGTCTGGCTGGACGGAAAGCCAACCCTTGTCAAAACCCTTGCTTGGCCAGCGGATGACCCAGACCTGACACAGCGATGCCGAGGAATTCGAGACGGCTGGTCTGTCCTGGATGACCAGATCGTGTTCTGGAAAGCATTCTCAGTACTAGTAACAGAAAACCCAAGGACGGTTATCTACATGGCTAATACGGCATCTGCTCGCGATACACAAGCGGATACGATTACTTTGGAGCGTGTCGCCGAACTTGACTACGCAGCCCACCGTCTAGCCATCGTACCCAATATCGGTTTTGTGACAGCCGAGTGGCGGTCAGACTCGGACTGGTTAGTGTTCCCAGCTTGCATCGTAAGAATATCGTACTTGATTACTATCACAAGTCTCTCCGGTGTTTACTTCCGAGCTCACAGCGGAACTGGAGAGCTTCTCCGCGAATGTCATTGTCCGGCCAAAGCTAGCTATGGGGAATTATCTGTGTTTGGGCCGACGGTCTCTCTTTGCGTGACTTCCACAGACCCTATTCCGCCCAGATGGAAGGATATCCCTCCTTTGATGCATTATCACCGCCTGGATCACGACTCAGGATACACTCGTGACCAGCCGATCCATCTCGTGGCAGAGACGATCGCTACCTGGAACGCAGACAGCGGGGATCTTCGTATGGTCAAAATACCTCAAACGGACCTCGGAGAGATCCAAGTTCAGTGGTTGTTTTTTCATTACAAACATTGCCTGACTTTTGTTTGCAGCATCATGCGGATTTCCAGTATATCAGTCCCGACAAGATCGTCCTGGCCAGCAGTCTAGCATTTGATTGTGGCGCTGTGCTTTGTGCGTTCTCGGCGAACGCAGAAGATGAAGAACCTCTCAAGTTCTATCACGGCGACCACACTACGCCGGAAGCGATATGCCATAACCTTGGGGAAACGAGTACCTCGACATCAAATCCAATAATCGTCCACGATCACGATGGCGAAGGCCGTATAACGATCTTCAAACGCGAGCTCCTTTCGGGAGATATACCTGTGCATTTCAACATGTCTTTCACCACTACTTCTTACTGACCATCACTGTAGTCAATTGCAACCACACGGGACCCACCTGGGCTGCGCGATGTATTCGACTATCCGAATGACGCTCGAACACTAAACTTCAAGCTGTGTGGCTTCCTGTCTGTCGCCGCAGCTCGCATCCTAGTGTATCACCAAGACTTCATTGAAGAACCTAGGAAGATCTTTGTACTAGACTTCGATCAAACCCTCCTTGCTTCACTACTGTCGAAGCGGGCTTCCGAGAGAGCGGACTGGAACGCACAGCTTGTGGATGGCCATGCTCAGGTCAAGGTTGTGACTCGTCGATTTCATTGTGGCCTCATGGGCTGTGGTGGCGAGGTCTATGATCAAGAATATCCATGGCCACAGCGGGCGCCGCCAGAGTGGGAAGCACACCTCGCGATCATTCTCAGAGAAGATGACGACGAAGACGAGGACATGGACGACAGCGATAGCATCGATAGTGTTGAAGCATTACCTTCGGGTGTCGAATATGATGAGGCACCGGAGGAGCACAGAGACCCGATACCATTTGGGTACATACAAACGGCCCTATACCTCGAAGGAGTTACCAAAGCCAACAGGCTAGCCATCACACGGCATGCCATTCTTGAAATACCAGAACCTACTGGAAACGGTCGTGTATTTTACTTCGATTAAATGCACCTCGACAAAATAAATGTAATGACTCGTGAAACAGGGACATATGAGACAAAACGTCTTTTAAACTACGCAAAATTTCTCTCTAGGAATTAAGTCACAAGTTGGCGTATTCTCAGCGCACGCGATGCCCGAGGCATCGGGTTCTCCGATCAACTCTTGCTCACTAGACCCTAATAAGAAAACCTTCTGTCCCTCTGTCAACCTTGTCGGCGGTGAAGTCAATGTCGCCAAAGTCGACCTGGCGAAAGAGAAAGCCGGACGACGGCTCTGGCTCACACGATTTCGCACCCCGAGGGAAGCGGATCTATCGTAAATACCCTCAGCTCGTGCTCGACATCCGCGGGCTTGTGCGCCTAGAAAAGCTGACTGATGAGCAAACTTGAATTATGAACGACCCTCTGGACCGTCTCAAGTTTGGGAGAGTACGGCCATGAGTGGTATAATTTGGATGTATTTCCTTTCTTGCGTACAACGGTAGTTAACGGTACTAAGCACATCGTCTGACATTAACCTGCAGGGTAATGGCGGTGAGATTAGTTCGCCTATGACTGTGATTCGAACAAACAGATGCCTAATCCAAACCTCAATCTGATCTACGTTGTCTTAATCTTCATATGCACCGACTTCGCCCTCGTAAGCTGATCATACCCTATCACACCACCTCATTAGCACTTCCCCTTATATAATTATAACGCCCAAAGAAACCCACTCACCAAACTTACTAAGACTCATGCCCCTCCCACTATCCTTCACGCCCGTCCACACTAACGCCGGGTCCAAATAATCACACCTATTCAAAAACACCGTCCCCGTCTCGAGTCTATCAGTCAATCTTAGAAACGCCTCCTCGGACGCGGGGTTCTTCTCGGCATTGGTCCAGATGCTCGCGGTGAGGCCGTACGGCGAGTCGTTCATCAGTGCGAGGGCTTCTTCATCGGAGGATACCTGGGGACAAATCAGAAATGAACTGGTAATGGAAATGGACTGCAACCTTCATGATTCCGACGATGGGTCCGAAGCTCTCCTCCTGTACCCCGTTCCATTAACAAACACCCATAGTGGAGAAGGAACCCTGAGACAAACCTTCATGACGTCCATAGCTGCACAAAAAGCCGTGAGTAAAACCTCGCCGACTCAGAGACGAGCAAACGTACAATGATTCACGTCAACAAGAACCTGCGGCGCAACATACGTCGTTCCACTACACCCTCCTCAACACGCGCCGACTAACACGATAACCAATCACTTACGGCTGCGCAATAGGAAACAACTCCTCCGGCACGAGCTTCTTCGCACCCGCCGCCACTGTTGCCCTATATCAGTAAAAACACATATAAACGACATGTCCATGAGGATTTCTACCTGCATCCTCAGTCTGCTTCCGTATCCTTTCCGCGCTAGCCAAGCTGACAACGGGACCGAGGTTCGTCGAGGGATCCGTAGGGTCGCCGAGATTGTATGTCTAATCCACCCACCACTCAACTTCCTGCTAGATGATCGAATTATCATTGAACGCACTCACCTTGGTGACCTCTACGAATCGCTTCACGAATGCGTCATACAGCGATTCATGGACGTATATACGCTGTCGTTGCAAGTCGATCTTCAGCTTTCACCAAGAACCAGGAAAAACACCAACGTACCTCGATAGCACAGCAGCTCTGTCCCGAATTAAAGAACGCGCCTATCCAACACTCAGCCAAAATTCAAAACGCTCACTCCAGGAGAATTGACATACCGTCCACAAGCTCAGGAACCGTATACTCCAAATCCGCATCCTCTCTAACATACGCCGGGTCCTTTCCACCCAGCTTACCCAAATCCAGTCAGCACTCTCACACGCCTCAAAATTACAAGCTCACCTCCAGCGCGACACCCTTAAACCCATCCCCCTCCGCCGCCGCCCTTCCCACCTCGCGTCCGCCCTTCACGCTCCCTGTGAAACTAACAAATTCCACCCTCGGACTCCGCACAACATACCTCGCAAGCTCCAACGACAAATGCGTCACCTGCACCACATCTTTCGGTAATCCCGCCTTAATCAGCGCGCTTGCGAACTGTTCGGCCGTGACGGGCGTTTGTGGGGATGGCTTGAGGAGGACGGTGTTGCCGGCAATCATGGCGGGGAGGACGGAGTTGATCGATGTTAGATATGGGTAGCTGGGTGTGGAGGTAGAAATATGTAAAGTAGGTTAGGATAGATATAGAGAACGACAACGTACTTCCACGGCGCGATAACGAACACGACACCAAGCGGTACGCGCTTGATAAACCTCCTAAACCCAGGCTTATCCGGATCCGTAAGCTGCACATCCGCAAGCTGACTCTCCGCAATGGAAAGCATGTACTCTGCGCGCTCGACGAGCCCACGGACTTCGCCTGCGCCCTGAGATACGGGTCTGAAAGCAAGCAATGGTTGGTGATTAGCAGTGGTAGCAATAGCGTGGCACATAGCACGCACCTGCCCATCTGGAGTGTCAGATCCAATGGTATTTCATCCTTCATCGCTTTGAACTCTTCCTGTGTAGTCCATTAGCACAACAGAGATAAAATCAAGACCAAGAACGTGTACGATGAACTTGCGTCCGATGGCGATCCGCTCCGCAAGCGGTACTTGTACCCACTTCTTCTGTGCCTCGACGGCATTGTTGATGATCACATCGAGCTCCTCCCGGGTTGGGTACGTCCTCTGAACGTAGGGCTGCTGATTATGAGGCGTAATTGTCGTCTGTATTTCTGGCATTCGTGGTTAAAGATAGAGTACAACAGAAGGTAATCTAATCTTATCTCAGCACCCAACAAATGTTTTGTGCCGTCGGACTTGTCATGAGCCTGAAGCATTTGAATTTCTCAAGAGCTCGTCTGAATCGGGAAGTAGAACTCATTTGCATCCATCATCAACTGTCATCAGCTGAGTTATAGTTTGGCATGGCTGTGCCCGAGAGACAGCACACTCGCTTTTTGATAGGTTTGTATTTGCTGTAAGGATTTTGTGCCTACTGGTTCGACATTGAAGAACACCTCTTCTGGAGGTCTTGGAGAAACCCAGTCGAATGGCAGAACTAGGCAACCAACCTGATGAGAGGACCTTACAGCTCATCCGCAAGCTGCAAACAATCTTCCACGATGCCAATCTCCATAACGTGGTCTTGAACTGTCAGGGTGTGATTGCGCAGTCTTTGTTGGATGGCTTCCAATGGGTGAGTTCAGTTTTCTCCTGGCGACATTGTAACCTGAATTATCACAGCTTCTTGACAGGCCAGAGTGCGAATCAAACAGCACCAGTGATTTTCGAAGACATCTTGTCGTAGCAACTCAAAGATTAGCCAAAAGGTCCAAATTATACCCAACTTGTTATGAACTCAAGAACGTTACACTAGAGGATCAGTTGCCTGTTGGGGCCGGAGGCTTCGCTGACATCTATAAGGGGAATTTCGAGGGTCGGCGCGTGTGTTTAAAAGCGATCCGCACATACCAAAGCTCACAGAACAATTATTTGCTCAAGGTTGGTTCATTAATGCATGTTCTAAATGAGTCTTGACATTGTTCCAGCACATCACTCATGAGAGTATACTATGGGGGCAGCTTGACCATGAAAATGTTCAACCCTTCTACGGGCTGTATATATTCAATAATCGAGTTTGCCTTGTTTCACCTTGGATGGAAGCCGGTGATGCTCGAACCTATCTTCAAAGCCATCCCAAAGCCAATCGTGGACAGTTGGCAAGTGGGCTAGCGTTTAGACTACTCTACTCCCCTTATTCACACGGAATATCTAGGTTGTTGATGTTGCAAAAGGTCTCCGATACCTGCATGAGAATGGAATTGTTCACGGTGACTTGAAAGGGGTTTGTTGATCTTCGTCATCCTTTTCTCACAGAGAAAGCTCATTTAGGATGCATAGCCTAATATTCTCATTGATGAAGCAGGCCGAGCGTGTCTTACAGATTTTGGCATCTCTGCAATGTCTGTTCCCGAAATCATTGGATGGGTCTCTACATCTTCTGTGGCTTCAAAAGGAGGTTCCGTCCGATGGCAAGCACCCGAATTGTTTGACGTCGCGAATGATACAGTTGTAAAGAACACCCAGAAGAGTGATGTCTATGCATGGTCTTGTGTCTGTTATGAGGTATACTAGTTCTCTTTTGACACGCACAGATTACTCACCTTGACCTCGAAGATATTCACAGGTACTGTGCCGTTTGCCAACCTCCAGCGCGAATCTACGATTGAGCTTCAAATCATGAATGGTGCTCGACCGGAGAAGCCATCGGATGATAGTCCGCCGTGGGGCGAGTGGGGGTTAACTACTCCTATCTGGACCCTTATGGAAGAGTGCTGGTATACTGATCCAAGCAATCGTCCAACGGTATCACAAATCATCGATCGCTTGACAGCAATACTCACCCTTGGTGATTTACGAGACCAAAGGATACTGCTGAAACTGTCTCCCAATCGTTTCCGGCAAAGATTGAAAGATACAATGAACCTGACAGATGTAACCATCAATTTAGACCACATCCTGAATCACATCGAAAAGAGCCACCAGCCGCCAACTGAGATTGACACACTGTCTCAACAAGTAGCTGATATTCGGGAGAGTAAGCGTATTCTAGACACCCGTGAATTGAAACGATCTAGGCGTGAGAGTACGTTGTTTTGCCTCCTCGCTCTTCTTGACGACTGTATAATCCGCTTGGGTTACTAGGGGGTCCAGGTCCAGGATCGTCTTCAGTGAACCAGTTGTCGCCTAATATGAATCCTGAGTTCCCTTCTCCCATGAATAGTGTCAATGGTTCGGCATCATCACCTTTGGCTGGTCTCATTGGCCTGCAATCGTCGCCCTCAGGGACAATGCAGCTTCCACCCCCGATGGAGAAGAGCCAGTTCGAAAACAGATACAAGAGCTTCTGTGCGGCCAAAGGAGTGAAGCTCGATCCTCATATGATAAATTACGAGGGCCGCGATATTGATTTCTACATGTTGCACGCTCATGTCATGCAAGAAGGAGGGTTTGTTAAGGTAAATTTTCTCCCGCTTGAACAGCGAGAATTGTTTATATATAAGACACTTTTACAGGTTGCTGCGCAGGACCTTTGGGGTGTAATTGGAGGGAGGATGGGCTCTATTGTTTTTCCTGGCAGTGAAACGGAGCCAGCGAAGGCCGGTCCTGGTTTTTCCCAGCGTCTTGCGCAGGTATACCAAAAGTACCTCGCCAACTTTGACCAAGTCTACATCAATTCTGTGATGGACTCCAGGCAGCCGATAGTTCGCCGGACTCGGATGACTCAAACCCAAGCAGCAGACCCTCGTGAATTGAAACGACCCAGGCGCGAGAGTACGTTTTTTTTTTTTTGCCTCGCCGTTCTTCTTGATGACTGATCGCTTTTCTAGGGAAAAGGCCAAACAAGTCGAATGTCAAAACTGGGATGGCACCACGGCCACTGCCTGTTTTTCAGGATCCTATCCAACCAGGACTAAAAGTTGCCCTTCCCGATGACTTTGACTATAACAGTGTTTCATCTGAGCTGAAAAAGGAAGGCAAAGATTGGTCTGCCATCTTCAACCCGCAGCTCAGGCGATCGCTCGACATTTCCCTGGTACACACTCTCGCCCATGCAAGGTAAGTCCGAAATATCTATTTATCTATGCTTACATCAACACCTCGTAGCGTTGTTTGTTGTGTGAAATTCTCACCTGACGGAAGATATCTCGCGACAGGAACCAACCGTACCGTCCAAGTCTACGACGTTAAAACGGGTGTTAAAATACGGTGTGTATACTCGACGTCATACAGTATCCTGCCTAACACTTCTGCAGCGTCCTGCAGGTAGACGGAAAGGATCACGACAACTACATTCGTAGCGTGTGCTTTAGCCGTGACGGCAAGCTTCTCGCTACGGGCGCGGACGACAAACAAATCCGAGTTCGTTTTCAGCTCCTGCTCCGCTCCCACTTGTATCCTAAAATGTCTTTCAGATCTGGGATATTACTACAAAATACATCCACCATATCTTTATTGGTCATGAAGGGAAAGTTCACTCAGTCGAATTCTCCCGCGATGGGCACTTCATTGTCTCCGGCTCCGAAGACAAGACAGTGAGGATATGGAATATGCATGACAAGTCCTCTAAGGTTTATAGTAACAACGACACATTATCGCAGAACGACGATGTTGCGGAGGTAGCTTCTGTTGCTATTTCTCCGAATGGGCAGTTTGTAGCATCGGGGTCGGTGGATGCGGGTGTGAGGATATGGGATGTTGCGACAGGCGCGTTACTGAAGTGCTTCAAGGGCCACATGGATAGTGTGTATAGTGTTGCGTTCACGCCAGATGAAAGGGGGCTGGTCAGTGGGAGCTTGGACAAGAGACTCAAATATTGGGATATTAGTGCGCTTGCAATGAAGGATGAGCTGGCGCCCCAGAAGCTTGGAGTTGATTGCCTGCAGGATTTTATAGGCCACAAGGTGCGTGTACGGTATGCGCTTTTTGGTGTGCGTTGTACATGTGAGTTGTACAGGATTACGTACTCTCCGTTTCCGTGTCGCATGATGGCTGTTGGGTCATTTCTGGTTCAAAAGACAGAAGTGTGCAGTTTTGGGATATCCACGACGGGACGCCACAGTTCGTGCTTCGGGGCCATCATAATTCTGGTTTGTCCTCTGTCACGCGGCTAGCCACCACTAACCGAACTTGTAGTAATATCAGTTGACATGAATCCCGTCAGGAACATGCTGGCGACGGGCAGCGGCGATGGGACTGCGAGAATATGTATGTAACCCTGGTGCCAGAGTACTTGACAGTATAACAATACCAATTAGGGGTATACGAAACACTCTCATGGGTAAATCCATCCGAGTCACCCATGTTTGTTGACGAAGCGCCTGTTGCCGGCCCTTCCAATCATGCACAAAGGCCTGTGGAAACTCACGCATACTCCAATACTACTCTGGATCATTCTCCCAACGCCATCGATGCTTGGGGCTACCTTGACGCCGTCAAAGTTCAGTTTTCTGAGCAGCGTACCGTCTATGACCAGTTTTTGAACATCATGAAAGAGTTCGAGAATGAAGAGTGAGTTTCTTCTGTTCTCTCCTTTTCTGATTCTTTGAGATTTCCGGATGTCGTGTTGCGCGTGTACGCCGTCAACACGATTTCTGTTCTTGGTTGACTGTGTTTACTACTGTGCGCTCATCCGTCGTACAGGATTGATACGCCAGGCGTTATAAAACGTGTATCTCAACTGTTCAATGGTCATCCATCACTCATACAAGGATTCAATACTTTTCTTCCCGTGGGATATCGTATCGAGTGTTCTACTGGAGGCCTCATCACTGTTACTATGCCTTCGGGCCGGCAGATGCAGACGACGAACAGCGGAGGGAAAGGTCCCATCATCTGGTCAGAAACGTCAGGTGACGGCGTTCCTCTTCCACCCTCTCCCCCCATCGTCGGCCAGCCACGTACAGCCGTAGCGTCCCCTGCGCCCATGTCATTTCCTGCCAACGGTCAAGCCACCGAACCAGTGGTCCAATACCTGCAGAAGATCAAGCAACGCTGTAACCCAGAGACGTACCGGCAATTCCTGGACATCCTGTCCCACTACCCCTTGAATCCAAATTCGATCGATAAGGTAAGATCCTATGTGGGCTTCTCAATCAACACCGCTGACATTATATCTCTGCTGTTTCCTTTCGCTCTCTAGGAGGAGATTTCTAGACAGATTGCTAGGCTTTTCAAGGACGCTCCAGATCTCATCTCTGATTTTAGGATCTTTGTGCCCGAGAGACTGCGGGACCAAGCCTCTATCTTGCTCGAGTAATTATAGAATAAATAATGGATGTTGATATATCCTGTCCTGCGAAACTTGAGAGTTGGATGATTTTTAGTATTCAAGGGTCACATATTCCAATCTACAAACAAGGGTTGTATCTTTTTCCTAGAAAAGTAGTCATCAAGAGGAACGGCGTGGAAGAACGTACTTACACTCTTGTCTAGGTCATTTCAGCTTAGCGTCTGGAATGCGCTCACTTTCCTTCTGAGTGTAGTCATCCAGAAACAGACATATGTACAAATGCATGCATACGAGGTACTTTCAGCAGTTCATGCGCGCGGCTCCAGGAGAGAAGTCGAATCTATGTATATATCTATAAATCAAGAAAAATTAGTATACACCTACGCAAAATACCTACACAACCCATCATAAATCAAAAAAATAATCGCACTGCTCGGGATAGACCTCGCAACCGTGATCCCACAGCCTGCATACAAGCCCTTGATACCCTGCTTGCCATACATCTCCTTTGCCGTCCCCCAAAACGTCATTTTAGGCAGCCCTCCTCCCTCTTTCAAATTCACACCCCTCGGACGGAGCTCCTCCTCCGTCTGCATCGCGCTCTTCACCGTATCCGCAGGGAACAGCGCCAAATTGAACATCGCACCCGCACATGCTCCGGACACCGCGCTCTCCCAGGGTCTCAGGCGCACCTGCTGATGCCCCGTGACACGCACGCTCCCCTCGCCTTCGATCTTCTGCCTCCGCGCCAAGAGTAGCCTGGCGACAAACTCCTTGGTGCTGAACCACGCAGCGGTACCGCCCGTCTCGCGGATGAGCGTGCCTGTGTGCCCAAGCCAGAGTCCGCGCAGACCCGTGTCACGCACGACGGATTTGAGGACGGTTAGAGGGCCCGGGAGGGCGGTGGTGGAGGCGGCGGGTGTGACGAGCATCTGGACTTGCATTTTGCATTTGACGAGTTCAATGGGTGTCCTGTGCGGGGTGTTGGTGTTATTGTTATGAGGAAGGCGGGGACGTACAAGAGGAAACTGGTGGCCATCCCTGCGCCTGCGGCTGCCAGTGCGAGTTGAGGCAGGGTAGGATCGACAGAGAGTGGACGGCCGGTGACTTTGCGGATGATGTTTTGTAGCTCACCGTATACAAGGAACAGGGACGCGTTCTCGGCCATGGCTCCTACGATGGGCGCTGGGAGGCCCTGTACGAAGCATTTAGAGACGGCGCATACTCAGAACGCTAGCTAGCACTGACGCGGTACAGCCCTCGTATACCCTCATACTTCCACGTTTTCGTCAAGCAGTCTATAGGCCCGCTGAACCGCGCAGAAGAATCAAGCACTTGGGACTGCAGCCGGACCTTGGTGAGGTCAAACGGGTGTTCAAAGACCTTGGACACCATGCCCGCAATCTACAACCACTTTCAGGATGAGTAGAGCGGCATGTAGCACGTTACGTCGAAACGCACGCTGCCGAAAGTTATGTCCTTGACTGCGCGAACAGCGGCAGAGTCTCTGCTGAGTGCATCGGGGGAAGCTTCCATGTGGCGTAGAGTGCAGTTTTCAAGGGTTCTAGGGCGCTATGGGACACACCAGGTGCCCAGTGTACAGGGATCTACAGCAAATGTTCAGGAACATCCAACTTTTTTTTTCAAAACGGCCAAGGCTGGAGTAGAACCTTGGCATCCAATCTAATGACCGATCACGTGCGTGAAGACGCGCGTGCAGCACTTGGCTTTCGTTCTCTCATCGTTCTCCATGGCGTCCGTCTATCTCCCACCAGGCTTCAACTTTTCTAATGAAATACGGTGTGTGGTATGTTCCACTCTAAGAGTCCAGCTAATTACTTGCAGAAACAACTTTATCGGGGACAAGGGCCTGCACCTGCCCAAAGCAACGAGCACGGGTACGACGATCGTGGGCTGTCTCTTCAAAGACGGGATCGTTCTTGGCGCCGATACACGAGCAACTGAAGGACCCATAGTTGCAGACAAGAACTGCGAAAAGGTGGGTGTTCGCAGCATTTGGCGCGTGTGCACATCTCATCTTGTCCTTCAGATCCACTACATCACAGAGAACATCCGCTGCTGTGGCGCTGGCACAGCTGCCGACACCGAATTCACGACGGCACTCATCTCCTCCAACATGGAACTCCACGCTCTCTCAACAGGCCGCAAGCCGCGCGTCGTAACCGCCATGACCATGCTCAAACAAATGCTCTTCAGGTCCACCCACCCCTCTCCCTCCCACATCTCCCACTGACTCCAATCGTTTTCGCAGATACCAAGGCCATGTCGGTGCAGCCCTTGTCCTCGGCGGCGTGGACGCTACGGGCCCCCACCTCTTCACCATCCATCCGCACGGCTCCACCGACAAGCTGCCCTACGTAACAATGGGCTCCGGCTCTCTCGCCGCCATGGCCGTCTTCGAAAGCGGCTGGCGCGCAAACATGGAGGTTCGTTTGTCTTCCTTCTCTGTCTCCATGTCCTAACCCCCGCCCACCCTCCGCAGCGCGACGATGCTCTCTCCCTCGTCAAAGCCGCCATCTCCGCCGGCATCTTCAACGACCTCGGCTCCGGCTCCAACGTCGACGCGTGCATCATCACGGCTGACCACACCGAGATGCTGCGCAACGTCGAGATGCCCAACGTTCGCGTGCAGAAGGAGCGCACGTACACATTCCGCAGGGGGACGACTGCATGGACGAAGGAGAGTATAAGAAACTTGATCGTTAGTGAGGAGGTCACGCCGGTCGGCGCCAGTGATGCGATGGATACTACGTAGGTTTGTTTTGTAGATGTAATATTCTAACCGTTTTTTTGTCCTTTTGTCGTGAACATCTGAATCAATCAAGAATCTTTTTTGACGCCACTACAGCTCAATTGTCACTAGCACAGTAGGTACGCGAATATCTTGTCAAGTGTCCGCTCGTCTAATCGATATAAAATACTTACGAACAGCATCGACGAGACTCATGAAGGAATCACTGCCAAAAAGAAGCCCTTGATGTCACTCACACAACACGATTTTAATTGTGAGCAAACAAGACTCCGAATCCCATCGATATTGAATATCGGGATACCGGTCCTTAAACCTCCATATGTACGCCCTTATTTTCATCTTCCGTCGAGTGCCCACACTGATCTTGTTGGTACCTAGCAACGCACGAACAATTACCAGCTGCAGACAATAACAGTGATCTGAGACGAGTATTATCGTGACTTGCCGATTTTGTTAACTCACCGTTCAGAACTTAATACGATTCTGTTATGTGAACAATTACCAGACAATAATCGGCAAGGTTAGAGTTAGGTGATTCTGAACAGTTACAAGACGAAACTAACGCGAGGATGGGCGCCCAGAAGTGTTGTCGCGACCTCTCGCTCCAAGTGCTCGACACGATTTCTGTAACTTTGCGTGATTTTGACGAATTGATAGGCTGTACGTCGGCTAGATCCGACTTCTGAGAATCGATTTCAGAATCAGTTTGCATCTCCAGAGTCCGCGATTCTGACCATTCCCACAAACAAGATCTCGCAAAATGGACTTACAGAATGGCCTCAGAAACGCATCGACGGAATTCATCCGTATCCGAATTTGTTCTTCGCGATCGGGCTTATAAAAAATCGCCGTTAGCACCAACACCAAGGAAGAAGAAATAGATTGTGTATCTCATTTCCATTTCCAATACGCGTATCTGGACACGGATAGAGAAATTCCACGGCTGCAAAAAACGTCATTGATCTCTCGAGGAAGAAACATCTACTGCATATTACGAACGCTCAAAGTAGCAACAAAGCAGACTGTATAGCCACTCAGGGACGCAAACTTTCTTGTTGTCAAGCACTCACACTAGTTTTATTGCAGAAAAAAATCGTCGATAGTGTTGGTCCGCCAACAAATATTGGCGAGAGTCAACATCAGGAAAGCTTGTATGACGAATTGCGCCCACTCTTGCGACACAAACGTTACTATGCATTTGTTCGAAGATACAATTCTAGATTGAGACAATTGCTCTCTTAAATGCCGTGAGTACATAAGAATCCATCGACGCCCACAAGACGACCTTTTTGATTTACAATAACAGCTTCAACAGCGATTTGTCTGCTGAAGAAAAAAGCCATGACACAAATGAATACAATACAACAAAAACCGTGTTCTTATAAAAACAGAGAGGCGTGGTGGCGATAGAGATACAACTTGACTTCATCACTTCCAGCGAACAACCTCCGCAACCTATGGCAGCCACAATGCACAACAGTAACCATGGCGGGACCGATCCCGACGCCATCATTGCTGGATACAGGAAAAACTCACGAAGGAACCCACAACAGAACGACATCACAACAATCGTCAGACAGTTTATCCCGTATAACTTTTCATATCCTTCGACTTGCATTGTGTGGCACGACAGAACGACCCAGTATCGATTTCGCAATGCCGGTGGTGCTTCATGTGGACTTGCCGCATCAAATTTCGTGCGTCTGGTATTCAAAGAGTATTCGATATCCAGAAAGGGAGATGAAGCATTCTTGAGGTGGTTGTTGACAAAACAGTGTGCTCTGGTATGTCCACACGTTTTTTTTTCAATCTGAGGACATACGATCAGAAACTGACGAACGCCCCCAGGATATTACCGAAATCTCACAGTACTACAAAAATCATGCCTTTTTAGAGGTCCGCAACATCGTCGGCTCACCTGCTTACAACCGCAAACTCCCTGACCGCTCCTCTCTTCACGAGGACAAAGTCCCAGGAGTCCCCTACTTTACCGATTCCCTACGCGCCGATCCCCCCATGGATGGCCTGACGTGCACCTACGAGTCATTCTTACAGATCCTGAGAGGGCTGGATGGAATCAAAGGAATTTCAGCCGCCATAATCACCTGTGCCTCCCAGATAGTCGCAGCGATGAAGATTCCTATTGACCGTGCATATAATAAGAATATTTACGTTGTATACGACTCTCACGGCAGTGAACGTCTTCACTACCCATATGGCGCCGGAATGATTATCTGTCGCAGACCCAAGAATGCCGCACGCTTCCTCGCCATGAGGTACCTTCCGCCCAGTGACAGGAACCAAATGATGGAGCAAGTTACTGCATCCATTGTAACGCCTCAGGACCGCCAGCCTCTTAGCAGGGAAGGACAAACCCAAAGATTGATGGAATTGAGCGTCCGGATATTGAGTGCCGAGGCCGACAAAGTCACATCGAAAAAGGACCTCCGGGAGTCGAAGAGGGAAAGGATGCAGCAGCAGCAGCAACTCCAGCAACAACTCCAGCAACTCCAGCAACTCCAGCAGCAACTCCAGCAGCAGCAGCAGCAGCATTCAAACAAAGGAAATGCGACAGGATACCAGACGGAAGATATACCCCAGGACGTTATGTTAGAAAACCTGACCACCAACTATGAAACGGTAACTCAGCATGTCATGGAGCTGGAACAATGGAACGAGAAGTTGGAACAAGCGAACAAGCAGTTGGCACAATCGAACGAGGAGTTGGAAAAACGGAACGGGGAGTTGGCACAACAGAACAGGGAGTCGGAGGGACAGAAGGGGAATTCTGAGCAACAGAACAGGGATCGGGCACAGCCGTGCAGGGGTTGGGAAAGCCGGGAGAGGGATTGGCGACAGCGGGAGAGGGATTGGGACCGGGAACGCAGAAGTTGGAACCGGGAGCGCCGGGATTGGAACCAGCGGTACAATGATTTGGATCAGCAGCACAGGACTTTGGAGCAGTGGCACGAGGATTTGCAGGAAGAATCAACGAGAGCAAAAGAAGTGGCAAGATTGTGGCAAGAGAGACTACGGCGCGCGGAGATAATGAGGAATTACTCGGATAACGACTTCGAGGAGATAAGACGCTGCGGTGATGAAGCTGCGAGAATGATCATCGAGAGGGATGAACTCATCGCGAACTTGCAACAAATGCGAATATATCAGTCGATGTATACCGATCTCAAAGACGCCTTGGAGGAACAATATAATCTAAGATTGAAGGCCGCGTATGTTTATTTCCTCATACTGACTGGAGCGAATCTTGTCTTTTCTAACATGAAATCACAGCTTGAAAAAGCGCGCTTTAGGAGGGTACGTCTATCTACATAAGCTTTCTGGGGCCCTGGACTGACGAGCTCAACCTTATTACCAGTCAGACGAATGTCGCCGTGGGAGCGTGAGGTGGGACGAAACATGCCCCCAAGAGAAGCTCCAGAGTGCTCACAACCGCAGGTTCGCCAGTGGGAACCCTATGTCTTTCGAAACAATGTGGCGGCGAAACGGTATGAGCATTATCCTCGGAGGTGAGATTCCGGTACCAACTGGAATGATCCCAACTTAGGCTACGGGCAACGGACTTCCCAACCTTACAATTCCCGATATCAATCCCCAATATGGCCAACCTTGTTACTATGATGGTGGTAACATAGTGATGAACAAAGGACAGTCTTATCACTAGTCATTGATTATTACATTGATCCCTATTCGACAAATATACTTGATTGCTATATCGCTTTTCAATTAGGTCTGAGTAGTATGTTCCGTCCTCCTCAGGATCCCCATCCAACTTTGTGCCTGTCGCCTTCTTGAGACTCGCAAGGATCATGTCGACTCGCATTGTCGAGACTCGACATGATATCCATCCGTCAATTTTTGGAACATTGAAAACCTTGCAGTATTACTCTTTTGTCTGTGTTGATGCTGGACTGAGGAGAAGGACGATGAGGATGCTCATGACTGCTTGTGAAAACGTACTCCCAAGACTGACTAGAAAAAGGAACAGTGTATTGTTGAACTCAGCATATGATCGACCCGGCAGCCGTGCACCCTCGTCGACCTGTGAAACCCCGCTGCTTCATAAATTAATAATATAGCAAATAACCAATCCGAGAGCATACGCTGCCGACTCAGAGTAATCAAAGGTGTCTATGAATAGAGATGTGTACTACCAGTGGACTACTAGCGTGTATTGCCACATTGCACTAGCCTTCGCGCCTCGGATCACTCTTAAATTTGAAACTCAACTTCTCCTCCGATTAAGGCTTATGCGAGACGAGAGAATATGTAGGATAGTCGTCTGCACAGTGGGTCCAAAAGTAAGCAATCGCGTCGCTTCGCTTTGACGTTCCACTATCCCGTTTAAAGTCGTTATGCACCTCTCCCTGCTTGATATTCTCGTCAAATAAATATTTATATATTCGACGTGCTTCCCTCGTCAGCTCTGGTTGGCTGTTCTTTCAAGCGTTGTGCCGCTTTCCAAGCCTCACGAACCCAGTCTACTCGAATGCAGAGCAAAGTTCCAATCAAGGAGTTATATATCAGCGAGACTGTCAAACCAATCCAAAGACCGTAGAGCTTGTAGTCCCAGTTGAATGCCAGCCACAGACCAAATGGTAGACCTTGAACAGAGATGTTGATATGTCAGAACAGAGGTACGAAGGTGTCCGAATCTGCCGGAAGCAGAATACCTATAACATAGTAAGAGCTGAAAGGCTTGATCAGTGGCAAACATATACGGTTCACTCGGGACTTATAGCTCACCTAAGGTTGAGGAGAGCGCCAATTCGCTGATCAATGTACCCCAGCCTCGTCAATGGCTGAGAGTAGAGTAGGGAAGGAAGACACACCTGCATTCCCCGAGCACGAAGAACGCCACCGGTAACTACGACGTTTCCGTCGAAAATCTGAAAGAATGCAATAATCGGCATGATGGAGGCCACGAGCATGACAACCTCTGAAGCAGCGCCGTAGGCGTACGTATCCTTCCAGATGATACAAAACTCACCGGTATCGTTATTGAACAAATATGGCCACGAGGTTCGGAAAATCATGAACATGAGGCTGGGGCCAGTAGTTTCGAGGAACGCCTGGACATTGGAACATCGTACCTTGTTGTACCGGATAATACCAAAGCCATAACAATAGAAATTTTATATGAAAGACTTGCGCGTGGGGCATTTCCCGCCCCGAGTAGATTCCCTATTCTGTGAGTAGTAATAATTAGTATTAGCATGCGCAAAAGACCAATTGAATAAATCCATACCGAACAGTAGTAGCCACAGAAAGAGCGTAAGGAGCCTGTGACGTTGTTAAACAAGAGGTAAGTATGATTGACTGCGCTGCGAGAGCCACAGGTCCAAGTCTTTGCCACAAATTATCAATTTCGGTGGAGCTGCAGAAAAATAAAAAACATACAAGGAAGCAGCCAAAGCCACAAATTCCCATGCCCACCATTCAGACGCGTACTGGCCTATCTAATTCGTTCACTTACAATCAAATTACGAAGCATACGACTTACAAGCCCCTGCGATACCCAGCCGAACTAAGATGGCTAGATTGCTGAATAATCTCATCGACAACGGGTGCCAGGCTTTACGAGGAGCATAAAAACGTCCGTACAGCATTGAGAAGAGTGACATTAGATTCATTGATATTGCAGAAGCCACAGGGGCGCCGATGAAGCCCAGTCGGATTCGAAGTGGCCCCCAGACTAATTTATGAACAAGTCAGTACGATGGACAGCAGCGAAGCGTCAATATTCGCACCTAGAAGGTAATTGAGGAGAGCATTTACAGGAGCAACAACACAGATGATGCCAGTGGGAACCGAGAACAAGCCTTGTAAAAGAGTTTTAGCATGGTCATATGCCGATGTGAGTAGAGAGACCTTGAGCGTGAAAATATCGACTGGAATTGTCAAAGAACATTCTGAAGGAGAAGATGATACGCTTACCGGCTGACCACATTGAAGGCGTACGCTAAATCGATATATGAATCAAACCGCGACATCAGACTCTGGCTGCCTACGATCTGCACGCACCGGGAAGTCCAATTGAAAGCCAACGCAGATAAAGTGATGCAAGGGCTGAAACTTCAGGATCTTGCTGAAGGGATACAAGGATCCCATATGCGTTGAACCAGAGCACAAGTATAGGCTAGACAGATGTCAACAGTGAGCTAAATACCAAAGTTGGCTCACTATTTGCAATGCCATCATAACGACAGCTGATAAGTAGTATCCGTTCAATGCTTTTCGTCAGAGAGAACAAGCCAGGGGAATAACGGACCCATGCGCTGTGCCCAGAGACCAACAAGCTGAGGTTGCGATGAGGTCCATGCTGATGGGAGCATTGTATCGAGTGCGCTTGCGAAGCCGCGTACAATGCTGAACGCCGTGACATTCGCCGTCATTGATCCCAGACTGAGAGCAGCTAACGCGGTCGTCGAGAGATGTCCGATCGAGATAACAGGGATCATGACGAGACTGTATTCCAGCATACTCGTCCTGGCGAGGAACTGCGTCAAGTTGTCGTTGCGCCTGAGGACGAAAGTTAGACGTACACAAAGACTGGCAGAGCAAATCTAGTCAAAGTACAGAGCTCTTTCCACCATTCAGCCAAGGACCAGGCCGACGTAGGTGAATCATCCACACTCGGAGTGCTACCAGGAGGAGCCAAGAGCGGTGTTGTATCGGACACTGGCACAACAGGTTCGGACATCGTGAAGGACCCGCTGGGGTGAAAAGAAGCACAAGAGCGCAAATGTGTTCATTTTGAATTTATATAGCTATTTGATCCCGTGAAACATCTCATGTGAAGGATACCAACAATACAAATAACGTCTGACCTTCATCCGCTGAAGATCCTGGAGATCTCCTCGTTCGAATCCGAAAAGGCGTCATCGACAGACCGGGCTACGTATACGTACTCCCACAACTGGGTGACAGGTGTGAAGTGCAGATGCAGAGTCAGTTTGTGAGCGTTTTACCTCCTTCCCAATCCCCTCATAAGGTCCTACTCATTCAATAGATACTTGGCACGAAGCCAGACACCAAATTTCGTGGCATGCATTTTCTTGAGTCAATGCGTTGATTTGGGCCCAGAGAAAAGAAGGAATGACTTGATCCTCTCTTATGAAGTTCTACTCGACATCAGACACAGGCTCAAGATCTGTCGTTCCCGGGCGCTCAGTCGTGGCGTCTTCCTCCTTTGGCCAAGAGTGGGGGTTACGCGGAAAAAAATATGGATCATGGGAGATGTCATAACGCCGACGGAAGGTTGAATAGTACATTGAGTTCCCAGGCCTCTCTTCGCGCGGGAATTGTTCGCCACGTTGTCTACCAGAGCTTGCTTAGAGTTTGCATTTATCCATGGAGATCATATATGTTCGAAAGTGATAACAGACATCCATGGAGATCGCCTATGATAACAGGAGCTTCTGAGGTTTCTGAAATTTATTTGTGAATAATGATATGTAGTAGAAAGCGGTGTCTACATGCCAGTGAATCCTAGCCTAGCATATCATCCATCCGTATATAACCGAAATAAGACTAGGCATAGAAATTCCAAGGGTACATGCTGCTCACCGAGGAAGAAGCCTCTAAGCAATCATCGATCATTCATCAATTCATGTGCATTGATCCTCAAGATTTCAAGGGGACTCTGCTTTCCCCTCGCCCCAAGATTCTAGCAGTAACCGCCGCATTCCCATTAAGCATGGAAGAGGGCAGCGAGCGATGCTCTGCTGTGAGCGGCACCACCTCAGAATATCCCAGGGAACCATCCTCGTCAGCACGTCTCGCTATCATCTGTCTCCCCCTACTTGACCTGTCCTCAGAGTTGGTTCGAAACGTCACTGTGTGCATGCGCGTGTATCCTGGACCTTGCCCTTCCCATAAAGTACTTGCGGCAGATAGAGAGCAGGATTTATCCATAAGAATAGCTCGGTGGGACGAAGGAAAAAAGGATGACTGCCACTAACGATCTAATAGACAGGAACCATAATTCAGTTGAGATGGGCAACTTTCACGAATGACGAAGAATGCTATGAACCAGGCCGAACAGACGACAGGAATCGAGATATCCAAGGGAGAGACGTAGAGCGAACGTCGGATGATCGTGGAGAATGGGAGGCTCACGAGGGTAGGTCAAGGAAGCCTGCATAGACCACACAAGCCAAGGTTCCTATTCGGCAATCGCATGAGCGCGGGGACGGGGAAGGCATGGTGAGAATCAAGCTACGATAGACAGGCGTGAGCCGAGAGCTCAAGCTCAGCCTGAGAAGTTCAAGAATGGAAGCTTGTCAGATTGGCCAATCAACCACCAAGGGTGGTTGTGCGGTAGGCAGAGAGAGAGGTGGGAAGAAAGAGAAGATAGATTCTGAAAGTCATGTTAACCGGCCTGATTGAAGGCTGAGATGTTGAGCGTGGTCATCAAAGGGGCGAAGGGTACCACTCCATGAAAGTAGCCATAGCAAACTTTTCCTGGGTGTCGCAAACGAAGAGAGGATACAGGAGCCAAAGAAGCTGACGTTTACAGGTCCGTGTCCAAGATCTTGAGCGCAAACGCCGCGGCAGGCTGAGCACTATCCTAGATTAGAGATAGCAAGAGTTCATAGAGCAATTTACACGTACCCTTTTGCGCAACTCCGATCCAAGCCGTACCCTTTCTGTGGTTATTGTTTCGGCGCCAAAGGAAGAGGTCGAGTGAGAGTTGGCTGCTTGAAAGGTCCATGCACTTCTTACGAACAATGAGAGACCATGATTGATGAGGGATGACCCTGAAGACTGACCTGTATTCCCAATCGGGAGGTACAAAATTAGTGCGTACAGCAGAATGCACGTAGCAGAACACTTGAAGGTGGCCCATCAGGGCCGATCCCAATTTTGGTCTGAAGCCCCCAAACTTTTTTCTAGGAAGGAAACCAGGGAAGATACGTGTAAAAATGAAATGTCTGAAAATTCCCCAATCACGTAACAAGAATCCAGATTTTGAAGAAACCATCAACTGCACATAGAGGCTAGAAAAGTGCTTTTCTGCATTAAAACAAGCTGATTTGTATATTCAAACCTTCATTTACATTGACTAAGGTAATTTGCTGACTCTTATAGTGTCTTGACATGCATTAAGAGGTTAATTCAGAATATGAGTTGGACTGACAGTGGTTGATATCTTATCTAATGATTAGATATACCAGATTAGGCTACATCAAGGGTCATCAGCTTACATAAAGGTCCAAAATCCAGATTTGGGGTATCAAAAAAAAGTAAACCTTTGAATTTCATGGTGAGATTGAGATCATTCAAAAGCTCTCATCAATCCGCGTCAATTCCGATGGTTTTCGGACTTTTGTTATATTTTTTCTGGGGGGTATAATATTTCTTGATTTGGTGATGCCAAGAGGTCGGTTCTTAGTGTTTTGCACCTGTACCCAACTTGCATGATTTTCAGTCTTATGCTGTGCAGTTTACATAAGCGGCATGCGTTCAATCTCACTTGGCAAGAATTGTGCCGCGCCAAAAATCGCCGTAACCAACGCTGTAAGTGTCAATTGCCCCCTACCTTGCATAAATATTTGTTGACCACCAGGCTTCTCAAGAAATTCTCTCCCAAAAATGACTCACGACGCTGTTTGGTTTTCTCGCCCCAGAAAGTTCGGAAAGGGTAGCCGCCAATGGTGAGTGACTTATCCTTGCGTGAAACATGTTCTAACCAGAGCTGTTTCGTTTCTAAATTATAGCCGGCTCTGTGCTCACCAGGCGGGTCTTGTCCGCAAATACGGCCTTGATCTCTGCCGTCAGTGCTTCCGTGAGAAGGCGTCCGCCATCGGTTTCGCCAAGGTGAGTATGTTAACCTCAAATACCTTCCATCTCTAAACCACGTCATTGCGAATTGTAGAACCGGTGAAGGTACCGCCGTACATCCCATCATTGTCGCATTTTCATTCCCACTGCATTGAAAAACCCTTTGTATGGAACTTATGCTATGTCAACACGATTCCAACTCTGGGAGCCACTGTATTGACCTCGTGTGCATAAGAGATACTTAACGCTGTAACATACGGAGTGCTATTTTGCTCCCAATAGCTGGGCCGTATCTTTCAACGTTGTAAAATTCATTCTTCTTGTGTTAACAATTTGTCACTCTGAGTGATTCCGAGTCTCGTTCACCGTATCACACCTTGGAATCAATTGCTACTTACATTAATCTTTGCAGTGTCGAATTCTTGAGTTATTGCACCAGGTTTCGTCAATGACGACCAGGATGTCCGCGGCTCATTGTGCGAGTCGCTCGAGTTCTTGGAACACCGTGCCATCTAGGTCAAGGTTCGTCAACTTCCGCTCTACTCTTCTCATCACAAACGGTAAGCAAATGATCACTCTGCATCATGCAATCCAGCTTCCATTGGCACCATTTCTCCAGTTGACAACTTGTCGTCTGCCAAGTTCTCCAAGAATGGGATTGTCATTCGTGTTCACGATCAGCATGGGTGTTAAGAAATTACTTTGCTGCTCTCAATCAGTTTCAATTCTCAGAGTCAAATTATGAGACACTCGCGTCGTCGTGGAGACTCCCTAGTATTTGACCGGACCACCCGACTGACCCCCAGCAGTTCGCCTTCTCCAAGGTATGTTCTCCATTCGTTACCTCTATTCTGCGTAAAAAATCTCATCAGAATGTACAGGGCTTGAACGATGCTGCTGTCAATGGCGTTCTTGCACCTAACGTTACCCCGAGCTCCAGTCTCTCCGTCGGCGCTTACAGACTGCTCCATTCGCACCTGTGCAAACCATCAGCCAGGCATCATCCCCCTCAGCATGGTTTCCTGGACGGCTGCATCTACGTAAGCCACTTTTATTTTTGTCACTTACGATAGGTTCCAACTCGTTAAATCTGCGACTGCCGATGTGATGATCAGGCCCCTGTTGGTGCGTCGGCTGCTAAACTTAAATCCAGCTGACACCGCCGCTGCTGGGGCCGCTAAGACCTCGACAGCTGTAGCAACCGAGAGCGCCAAGTCAAGCAAGTTTTCTAATAACCGTCGCTACCTTGGTCGGTTTTCTGGTACCCCTGCTCCCTGCCACTGGACCTCGCTGTATTGTGACTCGCCTAATCGCATCCATTGTTTGTTACTCCCGTCTTGCCTCTGTATTTCATGGCCAGGAGCTCCGTGTGAAAAATAGATTCGAGATCAGCCCAATATCTTCCAATTGAAGAAGTGAACGTGGAGACAAAATTCAGATAAAATTCATTAGTGACTTCGACTTGTAGTGAGACTTATAGTGATCATGAGCTACTCAAGTCTTATGGTCCAGACTAGTAATAGTAAGTACTTCCCGTCTCTATTTACACGTCAATCACATTTACATAACTAATTAAAGTTTATGATTGAATCCGCATTTCTAATTATCGATTGACTTTATACAGCTTCAGTTTGAACAACTACAGAATGACAGACAAATAGTGCTGCAAGGAGGATACTATAAGACAGACAACCGAGTTAAGTGCTTGAGAAATAACCTGTACAAATGAGTAGCGGGCAAATAAAAAGTGGG
>JABAKA010008041.1:0-81452 GCA_018857285.1 Termitomyces sp. Mi166#008 | reverse complement strand
TTATTCAGCAGATGTGGTGATACTGAACCTTTGCATCTGAATCAATTCCACCTGTGAGAATGATATGTTGTTAGGATGTTATTTGAGGAAAAAAATCAGCATCTAGACTCATGTAGAATGGGAGTACTGAGATGCAATAGAAGTTGGTCATAGTTTCTCTTTAATTGAGCGCAGTGGCAGAGTGATAGAGTGAAATGGAGATGTTGTTGAGGAAGCCCAATGTCACCATCTGATTGAATGCAGAAGGCTAGAAGATATGCAGGAATCAGAGCTCAACTGAGTCCATCTGTGGCAGTTAGGATGACAAAAAGAACTTTGCTGGTAAGTAAGATATCCTATTTATAGTGAAATATATGCTCAATGGCCAGTTTTGCTGATTGCCTGTGTCAAAATCTGGCTGCATATAACACAGTACCTGCCTATGGATAAGATTCAAAAGGTGCCTGCCAATCCAAAGACCAAAAGAGGCCTGCATATACATAGCTAACAGTTGATTATTTTTCTTTGGAAAATATTGAAAAAGAAATATATTATGCCATTTCTCATCCACCTGTTTCTCACAGAAAAAGGCTTTTTCAGTGGAAATAGGTTCTGGTGCTTGCAGTGATATGACAAGCTTTCAAGAGTTACACATAGAGGGGCCAGGTCATAAATCAACCTTTTACATCGAGATGAAGTCCTATTCTATGACAGCAGTCACAGATTCAGACCCTAGCACAGTGTCTGAGTCTGCCCTTAATTTATGAGTTGACCACTTCACACCTACTAAAGTAGATGACATCCATATGCCACCAACATCACATGCCTGGCATGACAGCTTCAAATTGGATCATAGAAAACAAAAATTGGTTGTGCACCCCATTTCTCCTCCCTTTTTAAAGATTGGAGCTGGTCATTTTGTGGTTTTAACATGGAAAAAGTGATTTGAACAACTGCTCTGAGAGAAACTTGGAAGAACAAGAAGTTTAAGCAAAAATGATGCACTAATGTGTCAACACACTCATTAATTGACATGACAACTTCTATACCATTTTGCAGCACTTTGCCACTAGAGAAGAATGTCCTTGAATGTTTGGATGCTGTTCCCATTGATTCAATGCACCAGTATGTCAGTTTTTGTATCACTTGATCACTGATTAAAAGATTTGATGAGGTTTTCAATGTGTTCATGTCAATTTATGGATGCATATCAAAAGGGTCTCAATGGTAGACAGGGTTCATGGGCTGCCTGCAAGTACAGGGGTCCCAGAGTCCTTCCAGAAGGTATTTTGAAGGACATAGAATTTGATCCTACTTGCAACTGACTTTTTCTGCCTTTGACACCAGAGCCTTCTACTCATGGAAGCAGTGCCACATCAAACACTCCCTCTCAAATTTCGATAGCCAGTTGCCTGAAGGAGACAATGAGTCGTTGTTTGTAGGTTCGGCGAACCTTCTCGCCGGACGCCATGATTGGCCATCATGGCTTCGCAGTTCAAACATTTATTTCCGTTCCAGCCACACTTCTCCCTCCTACCAATAACCAATAACCTCTCGTATCTCTAATGATCATTGACGACAGCAATCCCAGCATTGTATACTCTGGACAATGGATGACAGGTGGAATTGATCAAGAATACAACCATACAACACATGGATCATGGATCAAAGGCTCAAAGGCCACCATTTCTTTTACTGGTACAGAAGTTTTCACTTGAATGATCCAAGCTGATATAGAAATGGTATGCAGGCCGATCCATTCAGGTATACGGCACCATTGGACGCGACCACAACAACGGTGATCCAGCTTTTGCGCCAACAACAATGTATATGCTCGACGGGCAGAACGATTCTACTACCACCTTTATCGGCAAACCTGGAGCAGATATCTTGTACAAACAGTCGTTCTACCAGTCTCCGAAGCTCGGCGGTGGTCAACATGAATTAGTCGTTACATTGACTACTTCCGGTATGAACACGATGTGGATTGACTACTTCCAAGTTGAAAAACCAGCGACGGCTTCCCCTGGAATTATCACAGGTGTTCTTATCGGTGGGATCGTTGGAATCATGCTCCTCGTTATCATTGGTATTCTATTGAGACGGATATCCCGTCTAAAGCGGCGAAGAGTTCAGTATGAGAAAGTTCCTCGGAAAGCAACACATGCATGTATATGCTGATTCCTTCATCAACCCTAGATATGTTCTTACTAGTTTCGACAGACTGGCCGTGGATGTCCCGCCCTCCAGGAGAACTTACGCCATTTGGTAATGACCCATTCTCTGATACCCAACCCTTCAAAGGCCCCCTCCGTCCCTTCTCCATCCAATATATTCCTTATTCCCCTGAATCGTCAGAGCCTCCAGATCTCTCAAATGGTACCAGTCTATCAGGCTACACAGTACGTGGAGACACGGCCAAAGACAAGACCACCGCAAGGGAATCAATCAGCACCAACACAGGTCATACAAGTCTCAGTGGATATATGACGCGGGGTGGGACGTCAGCAGACAAGACAGTCGCATCGCCCACGTCAATTGCATCCCCGAGTGCAAGCAGTCCTTCCTCTAATACAACAGGACATACGAGCTATGACCCGCGGTATACGGTACAAGGCACTACTCAGACACAGAAAACAAAGCGCTCTTCACGACCTTCCAGTGGAACAAATGCTGTCCCTGGCTCCCATTGCAAGGAACAGCCCTCCTCGACGAGGACCCCTTCCGATCTTACTATTACTAGGTCACGGCCGCTTATTGGACCGACTATCACCAACAGGGTGGTTGCAGAAGGGGAGGAGGTTCCGCCAGCGTACTCTACAGAACCACGTCACCCCGTCTTGGATCCGTTATCTGTCCATACATAGGACTGTTGAATACAGAACGAACAGACCAGTTATCTACGTGATTATGTAGCAGGTTATCCATGATCAAGAATCCGGGTAATTTGTTATTCCGCCTGGCTCAGAAGCCCATTTTCGGCGTTCGCAACCGTAATTCTGCTGCGACGGACTTAGGGATCAGCCAGAGAAAAGTTGTTCCTTCCAATTCCTTCGAGAACCAGCTTGAGGCCACAGCATCAGGTCACTTGAACATACCAACCTCCACCTGAAGGTGCGATACATTCGTCGCAGGATGTCCCTTTGGATGAGCGGGTGATGTCTAGGGAACCCCCAAAGCTCTTTGGCAACCATGAAGAGGCGATGGTTACGGTTACCTCGTTCAAGGCACCGGACCAGCAAGATGCTCTCCCTGCTTATAACAGTTCAAGGCGATGATATCCTGCTGCTCCGAGTCGGTAATATCTATTTTGGTTGAACGGATTGTATTTATTCGACTCTTACGAAGATCGGTTCTTCCGGTAGATCGAGGAGCTGACGCTTTATTATCGTGAGCGGTCGCAATCACCATCCATTTGCGAGGTCAGCTGCACAACTACTGAAACATAATTTCCATAAACAGTAGTAAAGCAGGAAAGTAAGATGCCGTGAAAATAGAGATAAAGAGGTTAACAATCACCGACAAAAACTGAAAACCATAATGTGACAGCACTAAAACATATGCGAGCCATAGTGAAAAGAAAAAGAAGTCAACGAGGCGGCAGCGATGGGGAAGCAGTCGTCTACTCGCTGCATCTGTTATGGAGCGCGTGATAACCTTCATGCCCGTATTCGCCAACCATCGCCTTTCCTGCTGACCCTTCCAACCCCACCAAAGCCCTCTCTTACAGTAAGCCACATAGCTGTACTGCAGACCACATCCTTGATCTCTTCTGCTCTGAGTGTGAGCCCTTCCCATTCGGACAGCTGGCGTGTCTCCCCGGGGTCTGCAGATTGATCGTTTAGAAATGAAATAAGCCGATAAACAATATATCAGCGAGAAAAAAAAGTCCACTCGTCACAAGCTAGTATCACATGATGGACAGCAATAGACGATGCTCGTAGATCCCGATCAGCCTTACACCCACAAATGACACAAAAAAGATGATCCCGTCGGAAAAAATGGAACCAAACTCAGAGTACAAGCTCCCAGAACAATGAAAGAGACAAAAACCAGAGATTTGACACTCACCGGTAGGGCGTTTAACCATCCCCATTCGTTCCACCTCAATGTCCGGCAATGGGAACGGTACCTTCAGCATCCCAAGCACCTTTGGATGATGCGGTGTCGGCGACAGTGTCCCCACTTTCAGTCTGAGAACATGCGGTGCTTGAGGAAGAACGCCCAACTCGTCTTCACCACCGTTCCCTTGAACAGCGCTTCCTCGCGGCGAACGTGGCCCCGTCGTCCCCGTACCACTACGCCTGATTTTCAGTGTACACGTCCATGGAGTTTCTGAGTCCTCCGGGTCACTATCCTCGTCCTCCTCATCATATCTGTTCCTGATGATCGAACGTCTCCGCTCACCCACGCTGTCCCGTGTCCTTGACCGATCACGCCCGTCCTCGCTTGTACTAACACTCTGGTGCGAAATAGTCGACAGTCGATGCAAACGCTCATCCTTATCTCTTGGCCGTTCCTTCTCCGCCTTCCCCTTCTCCGCCTCCGTCTCATCACCCTTCCTCCCTTTCCTCCCACGCCCCTTCCTTGCACGAGCCTTTGCACTGTTCCTCTTCCACTCAAACCGCACCTCAACGCCCTCGCCTGCAGCAACGTGAGTAGGAACACCAGTGACCGAGAACCCGCTTCCCCGCCCCGACGTGCGTGGATGCTGCACCATTCCCAACAGTCCACCGGTATTCGGATCGTCCGCACGACGCTTGTACCACCGCTTCACGAACCACACATACATGAGCGCCCGCGCCGATTTGCTGAAGTTACCTGCGGGAAGGGGTTCCGGCGCGCCTCCTGCAGTAGGCGAGTAAGAGTACGATAGAGTCGGCTGAATACCGAGCACGGGTGGACGGAGAATTCTCCCCTCATTTTTTCCTTCGTCGTTTTGGTTCGGCGTGAGAGGGATGGGTGCGTTCTCATCTATGAATGTGCTGCTCCGGTTTTCGATACCATGACTATTGTTCTGGTAGGAAGGGTCCTCGAGAGTGGGTACCTGGAGGAGTCCGAGGCCGAGAGCGCGTGTGTTTGGCGAGCTTGAGCGATGACGGAGCTTGTCTGTTAAGGATGCTGGTGAGAGGGTAGCGGAGAGCTGACGGGAGTGTCCCTGTGACCGCGCCATGGGAGTGGTGCTGGGATCGGGCGTGAGAGTCTTGGTGGCTTGGAGTGGAGAGGTCGAAGGGGAGGAACGTGTAGGCACAGGAGTGGCAGGAGGGGTAGCGGAGGAGCTATCTTTCTTTTTGAACATCTTGCCAAAGAGGTTTCGTTTGGAAGAGGACGGAAGGGCGGCGGATAGTCCAGTCGGAGTAGAGGATTTGGGAGTAGGTGTTG
Source organism: Termitomyces sp. Mi166#008 (assembly GCA_018857285.1). NCBI lineage: Eukaryota > Fungi > Basidiomycota > Agaricomycetes > Agaricales > Lyophyllaceae > Termitomyces > Termitomyces sp. Mi166#008. Next base: position 76,091 of record JABAKA010008041.1, on the reverse strand, counting down.
CGGATGGTGTCGTGGCATGATGGTTCGAGCTCGAGGTCAGCGAAACAACAGAGGATTCGGCAGTTGTGGTATGTGCTCCTGGATCCGGGGTAACAGGGCGGCTAGTTCGTATTACCGGAGGAGGTTGAGGAGCCTGAGTGCTCCTCCGGCGATCACTCCAGACTTCTACGGGTTCCAGCATGGCGAGATCGATAAGTTCCATCCCGCGTTTGAGGAGTTTGGCAATCTTGGCGTCAGTGCCGGCATCAACGATTGTGTTTGTCAGGACATTATGTGCTTGCAAGCTGTACAATGGGATAATGGTGCGGCGAGTGGAAGAAACAGATGAAGTGGAAGAGAACGACGCCGTGGACCCGTACGACGAGGTATCAGAGCGGTTTGACATCGTACGTGTCAACGAAACCGACGTAGTGGTCGAGTTGCCCCCATCGCTGTCATCGACTGATTGTCGAGAGTTACGCGCTGCTGGAGGAACGAGTTGCACTTGAAGGTTCAAAGGATGGTTCGACTTTGCGGGAGGCGGCCGTACGATGATGAACGTCTGATGACAATTAAATAAGTGCTGAGGTCGTACGATAATCTAATCATTGCACATACCTCATTGACGCTCTTTGTCTTGCCCTTTTTTGCGTTCGTTTCTTCCTCAACAGGTTCGTCTTGGTATGCTTCTTCCTCCTCGGGTGTGTCTGAAGGTTCGAACTTGGGCTCGAACTTGTTCTGCGTGGGCGAGAGAACACTGCTGCCGTTGCTGTTCGGGAGATGAAGCGAGGGCAAGAAGGACGCGATCGACGAGAACATGGTAATTCACGTCAAAAAGGACGTAAAAAGAAAGGTCTCTCGCCTCGAAATCGGCCGAATATGAATGATGATTTATAGTATATTTGTATGTTTCTTTTTGACTTAAGCGCCGCAGCGTTCTTGACAGGAATTGCGCAGGCAGGAGCTTTCTGAGAAAACTTCTATTGGATACCATCAACATTTGATAGATTAGCTCTCTCCCTACCTAAAAACCGCAAGTTATTGTGGAATTTCGTGGTTGATAAAGTCTGCCCGGCGTCGAAATAATTGTCCACGGCGAGCTTGTAAGATTTCCGATGCTTGGGACCAGCTTCACCGCCTATGCCGATCACTCAGAAATGAATTGGGCACAGATAACACGTACACTTACCTATTAACCCTTGAGGAAAGGCTGTTCGCGGGAAATGGAAGCTCTATTCAATGAATAAGAACGATGGACCTTTGGCGGAATGAATAAGCAGATGTCTAGCCACAGATATATGTTCAGAGTGGAAAGAAATGATAAGGCTGGTCCTTTTACTTACAGGGGAACCAATATCCGCGTTTTGAAAGAGATGAAGCGAAGAAACCCTTTCGGCTTTTTTCGTCATTGCTTACGCGAATTTCGATCACCACGTCTGGATTCGGCGCCCACGCTTGGCGCTTACCCACCATGTATTGACTAAGTACCAGAAAAAGAGCACTTCTGTGTGGTTTGAGCCTTCTCGAAGACGGTTCACCATGCTGTTTCTCAGGTCGTGGCAGATTTATCATGTTTTTTCCTGCGCAGTTCCATCCGCTCAGGGAGTCACGGGCCATTTTAAATTTAGCAAACACCCTCAGGGCATTTAATTCCCCCAAGTAACAATCATCTGTATCAGGCTCATCGCCATCCTGTCATAACGGCTGTAACGACTGACTCTGTATGGAGACAGCTCCATCCATCGTCTAACTGTCTTCAAGCCTTCAAGTTATGATGACAGGCCACGACACGGAACCGTAACCATTCGATCGTATGTCCCCAAATGGAAGTCCTACAATGTGTCCCCCAGCAATGTCCTCGGCATCGGCACGATCACGGTTTTGAAACTCATCGAGATCTGCCAGAGAGCATTGTTCTGTCTTCATAGCTACCCATCGCAGAACGACCTAGAAATCCTCAAACTCAAAAGGGTAATATCCGTGGGTCACACGACCCCAAACACACCTCCCATTCAACTTCAAGGACTTTTTGTGGATCCGTTGTGCGATCATCTGGCACTCCGAGCAGAAAGGAACGAGAGACCCGCGTCGTCTCCGATTCGGTCTTCATCCTCCTTACCTTTCTAGACTCGATGATGGTCAGATGGGAAATGCTTCTAAGTACGTGTCACAGTACTATGTAGTGCGATAGTGAACGCCATCACAAACATGGTTAGACGAACAAAGATACATACTTCATCACCTTAAAGCTGATCCACAAGACCTTCAAATTACCTCCTGATACCGGCACACTGAGCCAAGATTATGGATGGCGCACTCGTGTTATTCAAATGGCAGAAAAGCTACCCGTCCCAACCGGTACTTGCACCATGGGTAAGCACTTTATGTGACCGTGGGTCACCGATTCAAGCGTAACATACTGAAATGGGACGGCATCCACAGCTTACACCGAACGGAGCATTCTGATATCTCTCGATAAACATATAAGTAATAACAAGAATGGTGAACAGTCGTTAGCTCACTCTCATATGCACCCTATGCAAATTCCCTGAGCCTTTTCCCGACTTTCCTCAACCTAATCCTCCTCGAACAAAACGTCTGAATGTATTCCCAGTAACACGGGTACCGACCCACTCTACGTCCAGTCGAGAAATAGCAAGGACTTCTGTTATCCACAGGAGACAGCGTGATGTTCTTACGCTGTAAGTTGCCATGGGCGGATACATTTGAGGCATCGTCCGGAATTCGGAAAGATGCAGTGGGTTCAAGGCGGTTGTGTATCCAGAATTCGCGGATAGGTCGCCGTGACAGAGAGAACTCGAGAAGGCCTTGTATCAGACGAAGCTCTCGCATTTGCCAATCATTTCAGCTGTTGTTCGACGACTGATCTTTCTATAGAGGCATACGAACATTCTTCTACAGTAGTCCCAGAAATTTATTTCGTGTAAATAGATCCGGGCTGTCCATTATCTTCGCATCGTCTATAGACCTTTGGCACAGGGATTCGATTGTAGAAAAATATTGTTAGTAACTTGGGTGGTTCGGAGAAAATGGAACGGTCGGGGCTCAAATTGAGTTCGAACTTTGAAAGTCCCATGATGAAGACAAACTGTGGCTGATCATCCCGAGTCCTTCTGGTCTACCTCTCGTTGGCCATTTCACGTCAATTATAATAACCATCGTGTACATCTCTCTGCTAAGCTCGACGCTGACCTCTTAGAGGGCCTGACGAGGGGCGATTTTGGCCTCGCTCGCTAACGCCGATTTTGATCACGTTTGGCTACGAACGTTGGTCTACCCATCATGATCAGAATCTTCGATCCATAAGTACTAGGCTTCTTCAACGAGATCCGTCTCAAGAAACCTGCTTTTGTTTCACCACCCCATGGCGCTCCTAGCCCCAGGTTTAGGTTCCTCTCTTGCTGCAAAACTTCATTGTACCCATGGATTCGTCAATCAAACATACTCTGTGAATGATCCATGCCAGTTATACTCTTTCCTGCCTTGTAATCTTGTGGAATTTTGCTACAGTTCGTTCCTGGGTTCTTTGCTCAAGACAATACAACGGCTACAGATATTCCTGCTGTGAGGACTTTCTATCGCTGTCGTGCCTCTTAAAAATTGAGATTGTCCAGGTTCCTGCTCACTTTGGACTTCTCGACAACTCCTCTGATCGATGGAGCACCTTTTTTGACCACATAAATACTTTGAATGAGGAAGCCGACAACTTTACGGCGTACAAGGTCTTCTTTTTGAGCCGTCATGGTGAAGGATATCGTAAGTACCATGTCTTCCTTGTCATGAATCGTCATCGACGCGAATCAAAAGATAATGTTGCGGAGGCAAAATACGGTACTCCTGCTTGGAACGAGTATGGTCCAAAAATATGACCTGCGGACATCCATTTTTGACATACAATCAAGTTACTGGTCCAAATTAAATGGAGACGGTGAACTCGTCTGGGGCCGTGTGTCGCCTGCAATTTCTGCCTTCTACCATTATGACAATAATCTTGTTCGCAGCCGATGCAGAACTCACAGCGACAGGAGAAGCCCAAGCCGCAGCTGCAGGTGAAGCATGGAAGACCGAGCTTGCTGCTGGATTACCCATGCCTGGAAAGTTCTATGTATCTCCGTTATCACGCGCATTGAAGACTCTTGAGATCACGTTCAGTGGTCTCTTGCCTAAAGGTAAAAATGAGTGGGCAACTGTCCTTGAGGTAAACCTTTTAGAGAGCTCTAATTGCCGCTGATCATCCACCATACCGTACATTATAGAACTGCCGCGAGGTGTATGGTGTCCATACATGCGATCAACGACGGACGCGGACGTATATCCACGCTACTTTCCCTGAATTCCGCATCGAACCTGGATTCACAGAAAATGACCTTCTTTGGACTCCTGAAGTACGTGAGACAGATGCACACGTTGCCGGGCGGGCGAAACAAGTCCTGGATCTTGTGTTCAGCGAGGACAAGGATAGTTGTACGTCAAATGAGTCTGAAACTTGGCCATACTCTGATAGACGTTGTCAGTCATTTCTGTTACTGGACATGGAGGAATAATCAATGGGTTCATGGCTTCTGTGGGGCGTCCAACTTACAACCTCCCGACTGGGGGTATGTCAGTTTGTATCATTATTATTAATTGCTGAGAACGAGAGTCTTCCACAGGCATTCTACCAATCGTAATCAAATCAGTCTATACGGCGTCACATGGGCGACAGTAGTTTCATTGATGATAGTTCAAAACTTTGTACGTACTGGAATGCACGTCTATTGTCGATAATAGTTTTGTAAAATTGAGCTCGAAGGAGAGGATTACGGTCCTCGGAAGGTGAGGAATGAGCAGGGGTATATGCACCCTCTGAAGAGACGTTTCTTCGTCGGGTTCGTCTTCTGTGATGTATTGTCCTATTCTCAGTACATAAATACTAATGAAGAGCTTTCATCATCGTTGCAGGCTTCGGTGCACCTTGGATAAGGACGTTTGGTCTTCTCCTACAAAGAAGAGAAGGCGAGTCCAGAAAAGTGGAATGGAGTACATACTATCTCTCCAAGTAGACAACCGAGCTGATTGCACAGGGAAAGAGAGCCTGGGACCGCAGAGACCCGCCGAGAAATACGTTGCGATTGTCCCCCTCGTAATACATATCGGATCTAGGACAACCCCCCCGCGAAATTGAGCACTGGCCGTCGGTTATCTAAAGGCAAGGTGATTGAATTGTTTTCTGCAATTTAAAATCCACAGGTAAATGGAAGGCGTTTCCTCAGATAGTACGTGGAATAGCGCAGATATTGGTAACTCAACTTGGCATTCAAGTTGTATGATGGTCCACTATGGCAGATAAAATTGCAGCATGATCATTGGCCATGAAGTACAGTCTTAATGTTCCGAGCCAACATTCCAATCCCTAGCATTCAGGCCTCAGGCCTTACTAGATTTCTGCTTGATACTTTCGTCATCTAAGATCTTCCACGTTGCACATGACAGTGCATATAATCCTAAAGGTTTTTCGTTAGGTTATAGTAACGGGCTTATTCAGTGATTCCAGTTTCTGATGATGCTTTTTCCCTCATCAGCATGATTACTGTACATATGCAAATGCGACAATCATCAAGGCAAAGTGAAGTCATTAGTCATTCCATTCGTCGATATCGAAGTGGAGGCGCTCAGGATGTCTCTCAATCCACTGTCTATCGGTCAACGATAGCATAGGACCATAGCCAGTCACATAGATCTTATCTAGCGGAGGAGGAACAGACGTATTCTCCCTCACCTCCCAAAGGTGCTTTAACCTAGCGATTGAGAAATCTCTACAATTGATGAGCTCCAAATGTGTGAGTTCTGGAGCATTCAACCAGTCAAACCCAGGACACATTTGTACCATGGAATCCAACATTGCGTTAACGGCGTATCCAGGACAGTTCTCAATCACAAGTGTACTTCCCACCCAGAGAGAAGTAAATCCTGCAAGATCACAGGGGAATTCGATATCTTTCAACCAGATTTCTTCGCACATGAGGAGAAAATTGGGAGCTGGAAGAGAGCATTCGGAAATGTTGATGCATAACAAGCCGTCATAATCGTCATCATCATCATCACCTTGCTGATCAACAAGGCGAAAAATCACATCTGCGGCGCCTTGGGGAAGATTGTGGAAGGTCAAATCCATCAAGGAATCCATTGTCGAGATCGCGTCTTCAACCTCATCTGGATTCCAGATGAAAGGGATTGAATCGAGTCTGAGTCGAAAGGGGATGGTTAAATAGAGGAAATCTTTGATGAAAGAAAGCAAATCGATGGATTCGCCTTCTCGAGGAGTGTAGCACGATACGCTGAGGCTTTCCAGCCCGTCCGATTCCACAACCATGATCCCGGGGTGGGACAGAAGCAGAGCAAGAGCTCGTCCATTTATGGAGAGATCGGTAAGCGAGGGTAGGACCAAGGGAACCAAATCCTGAGGGTTCATTTGGATTTGAGGGTCAATGGTTTCAAACTCATCATCGTACTTGCAATTCAGCGTCAAACTCTCGAGATGAGGGCAAGCGTCACCATAAATATCCTCAAAAAGTCGCGGAAGGGAAGAGTTAAAAATGAGATCGAAAGACAGAGTTATCATTCTGTGAAGGTGGGGATTAAGTAATGGCATCAGCTCCCGAACATATGCGCGCTCTTGATGGTCGTTGACGTGGTGTGGTGAGTAGTCTGTACTCTCCTGTCCTTTTCTCAGGACATAGACACTAATGAAAAGATCACGCGATCGCTGCAAGCTTTGACGCACTTCGGATAATGGAGTTTGGTCTTCCCCAACGAAAAAGACGAGCCGTGTCCAGAAAAGTGGAACGGAGTTCGTGACGTCCCTCCAGGCTCTGGATACAGAGCTGATTGCATAAGGAAAAAGAGATTGGGATCGTAAGTCCGGATCGTCGAGAACTATACCCTTGTTATTCCCTTTGTGATACCTGTAGTTCGGGATTTGATATCGGCCAGATCTATCACATAAATCGTTCGGAACCGCAGTAATCAATTGCTCGAATACGGATTTGAAGATCAGCAAGAGAACTTCGGGAGGAAGGATTTGAGTTCGAGCCATTGTTCGCAGGGACACTGGCATATACAACTGTCAGAGTTCCTAGTCGCAAGACATGAGTGCTCTATCATCCAGATTGATGTAAGGCACAAGAACTCACCGTGAAGGAAGAACAGTATGTATTGCTATACTGTCACGTCCCCAATTGCAGTGGAACAGTCAGAGCATAAAATCCAAAATTGAGTTTCCGGACACTTGCTGACTAGAAGGTCCCCAGTCGTTGTTGTAACTGACTGGACTAATAATAAGCATTGTTTGGTGCGCAGCACTGAGCCCTTTCGGTGGGCCGGTCCAAGAGTCAGCCATGATATCATCACATGATCGCAGTGTTGCAAATGACCGGGTCCAAACCCGGGTCAGTCCATTTGAGCTTGTGAAGCCATCGAAAAGACTGTCACTGACCATGGGTCAGTGAGGTCTTTTGACAAAAACCATCAAATCATGTATTTAGACTATCTAATCATCATCCACGACTTGAATAGGTTCCGAAACTGTTCCTTGGTGTGTCTGAGTGCCTACTTGGGTTAGTAATTCATAGAATTCTTCTTGATAATTCCGGATCCCCTGCACCCAGAAAGTGTCCCAGCCATCAGCAATCGACCAATTGAATAGGTCCGCGATCTTGATAGGATGTTGCTGCCCAAAGTATAGCCTAATCTTTCAAACCAAAAGTGAATTTTCAAAAAATTATGATAGTAAAGAAACCTACTCGTGGAACAGATTGACAGATTGAAGCAGACTCGGAAGGAGGCAAAGAAGCTTTTTCAGGACTTGCTGCTCCCAGTTCCGAGTCTGGATCACCATCAATGTTGACATCTCGAGGTCTTGAATGATTCTCGTGAAAGAGTTCTTGGGCGCGTTTGCAGCTATGTGAAGCGAGGCTGTGTTGAAAGGCTGTTCTCCCTTCAAATTCGATCTGTTGCTGTGGGCCAAATGTGAGGGACTTCTTGGGTTCTGCTTCTTTGGAGGGTTTGTAGCAGGATTGATAGAGCTTGATTGCTTTCCAGATGTAGGCGCAAAAGTATCTGTGGCATCATCAGAGTGTTCCTGATCCATGTGTCCTGATCTCTGTCTTTTCTCTCTCCTAGCATGATCCTTTGTGTCTTGAGGGCAGTACTGACACTGGGCAAGGTGATTGAGCATGACCGCAATTCTTCCTGTTGTGCATGTTGTGTCCTTCTTGGCTGTTTCTCTATAAGATAAGACCAGAACTAAAATAGATCCATGTGGGCGCACCATCAAATATAAGAATTGAATCTGATCGTTCGGTTCAATCATACCAGCAGCTACAGCACGTTCGTGTGATTGGATTTCCAGCAGCTTTGTCTTGGTACAAAATTTGCAGCGGGCACTGAAGTTGGTGGCATTGCATTTTTCTTCATCTTTGTGAAAATGATTCCATACCCACTCCTTTTGACGAGCCATGATGCGCTCAGGGTTCTTTTCAGTGACTTAACAGTTTTTTCAAAGGTCATTTGGTCTATCAAAAGAAGGTTTGATGCCTACTCAGAACTAGCCGACTGACCTTACTGACCCCTCGATTTCCCCACCAACCAGATGATTGACCCAAATGACCTACTGACCCGGTCAATTCCAAAACCCATCTGACTGGTCTGACACAACACTGCATGATCGTAATGCATCAGAAAATGTGATTAGCCATGTGGTGCCAAAATTCTGATCAAAAAATTGTGCCCTCTGGTTTTTGTCTCCCCTACAATGGACCCACAACCCTTTGTACACAACATATCTTGTTCTAGTGCAACACATCATGCTGCTATAAACTCAATCTTACATAAAAGACCACTTGTACATCTCATTGAATGGATCATATTTTTTGTCTACCTGACCCACTAACTTTCAGAGATCTTACATGCAAGCAGTGGCATAGTTAGTCCAACAACACTTTTTATTTTTGTCAGTTTCTATTGAAAGGACTCTCAGTAACAAACAAAACAATGTTGTTGGCAGGGAGGTAAATGCATAGCATACATAGTCACTATCAACAAATATTTATACTAAATGTTTGTGGAGTTTTGTGGAGTTAGGTATTGTAAAAATGAGCCAATAAAATGGATTTACATACATCAGATATAATGGAGTCAGGTGTATATTTTGATCCTATTGGGAAAAGTGTCAGTATAGAGGTAGTCATGAGAATGAATCACTTGCATGGATGATAAAGTAATATTCCAACACACCCCCACAAAATGATGAATGAGCATGATGATGTGATGGTGGGCTGCAGTACACCCTCAGATCCCTAGAATGCAGCACTGCTTTCAAAATCACTGTTAGAATCTTCACTAAAAGCAGCAGCAGTTTCCTGCATGAATTTTGAAGTTGATGCAACAGAAGTTGGAGCAGGAAGAGGGCAATTGGATTGATAATGGCCCTTCTAACCACAACAGAAAAAGTGATGTGAGCAAGATTAGGTTTGATGTGTGTGACAGATAAGGTTTTATCAATAGTAGTGGATGCAAGTGGATTTGAAATGAAAACCGAGGAACATTGATGTTAGTATACACTTATGAGGTGTGAATAACAAGGTCAAGGGTATACTTGCTATCTGGTGTGGTGTCAAGTGCAATAAGGAAAGGGTCACATGAAATTAGAAGTCCAGATGTCATAGCAAGAATCAGACAGTGAAGTATTAGAAATTCAGACTAATGTATGTAGCAATCTGATAGAATAATATGAGTATGACTCCTTAGTCTGATGTGAACAACTAGCATTAGACTGTACCTGGTAGAATACTATGAGTACAATTTTACAGCACAGTCAGTAAGTATGTAGTGAATAGTAAATGCATGTTACTCACCTTCAGTCTGATGCAAATGACTGAGGGTTGCTATTTATGGGATCTGTATATATATCCAGGAATATGGACAATGGAGTCATTGTCCACATTGTAAGGTGAAGACAGTGGATGACCTAGGGCTATTGTCCACAAAAAGACAATGGATGGCCTCCAATGTGATGCTGTTGAAGTCCAACATGAAGTTTGCTTCCTCAAGTAGGAATAGCAACAGAACAGACACAAGCAATGTAAGCAGACATGGTCTCAGTATGACCAAGACAAAGGTGGTGAAAACAATGGCATAGTGCAATGATGGTGGAACAGCCATAGAAAGCATAAATAGTGATAAGATTATTCCATATGGTATTAGGATCAGAATCATAACAGTGGGATAGTTGGGAAGGTGTAATGTGAAGAATGATTTTGGCATAGGCTTCAGCTTGCTTCCTATAGAAAGCATGAACCTTGAAAGTCCCTCCATTTTCCCTAAGATGCCTTTTAGTTCCATTAACATAATTAAGAAGGTCCTTCCAAATGAGTAAGGCCTCCATATGAACCTTCTATTCTGCAAAATTCTTATTGGTGAGTTTTAAAAGCTAATTTCAGATGGCATAGGTACAATCAGACAAACATGGCAAGATTAAATCAGATGATGAGATCATAGCAATCAAACTTTTAATTTGGACAATCAATATGAAAATATGATGAAGATGACAAGAACAGCAGCAATTTGATGATATGATGAGAATGCAGTGATGATAACAGCATTAAGTCAAAGAAATTCCAGTTCTTGAATGGCTTGAGTGACATTTTTGTGCAGGTCATCCTGTTCAGCCTGACAGGTACAAAGATCAGAGTCCAAATGTTCATTGTGAGTTCTGAGAAGGTCAAATGTGTTATTAAGAGCTTTAGTCTGAGCACTAGTATGTGTTCTCAAAGCCAGAGAAGTTTCTGCAGTTGCCATGGCCTGATTGAGTTCTCATGAAGCTTTTTGATTTGCATGAAGGGCTAAGAGGTGAGTTTTTTGTCTTGAAGTCTTCCTTTTGCTCAAAGGACATGTCATGTTGAGAGCATAAGAGGAAAACAAAATATATTGGATACAGAACAAATACAGAGATGAACATGATCACATCAAGATCTGTCAAGATCAGGCATGATGGCTGTGCTGATCAAAATTCCCACATGATTAAAACTATGTCAAAGAGGTTGCAGTTTCTGATATTGAATCAGCATTTTGCATAATCCCAACTTGTCCAGCCCAGTGCATATTTACAGCTCTCTCCATCAACAAAAAAGTCACCTTTGATCATAGACTCAACTTTGGGATATCTCCTGCTTCTGGCATATTCAGGTCTGTTGCTGATACCATGGTTTACATATACCAGATGAAAGGTATAAAAGCACTACTTAAATGGGTTGATGACTTTATCTTTTCCTGTTACTTGCACTATTGTGATGACAGCTCTCCATATTATCATCACTCTAAGGACCTGATATAGAGTGTTGCAAATGAGCTGAGGTGGCCATGTACACCAGAGAAGTTTGTTTCCTTCTCATCATCCTTCACTTTCATTGGCTTCCATTGGTCTCTTGACAAGAAGACAGTGTCCCTTCCTGCTGCTAAACATAAGAAATATTTCAGCAAGCTGGTTATAAGTTACTTTTTGTCATCCTTACTAGATACATCAAACAGATAGAGTCAGATTGGTTATTTGAGATGCATGAAAAGCTTCTACTCACACAAAATATTCTTCAGCAGTTTGTCAGTTTCTCAATTATTGTCACATCAATGCAGTCTCTGCCAAAGAAACCCTTTTAGCATTGGAATCACTACTTTGCAAATTTGCCTCTTCCTTTGCAGGTCATGTAGCTGGAAAAACAGTTTCAGCAAAATGCAATGCTATTCAGGCTTGACACATAGAAAACAGCTACTCTTGTCATGGGGGTCTTCAGTTGGAATACATCATGAAGGGAGTAGAAAATTGTCACCTAGTTACTTCATTCTGACTTACATGCCTTTCAGTTACAAAGAATATGCTTATCTGCCTGAACAAATCATTAGATTAGTCCTCTCCTTTTGATATGTACATATACTTTGTTGCCTTGGCTGCCTTTTAGGCATAGATATGCTTAGGGGAACTTCTGCTCCCTTTAGAAAGTAAGTGCAATTCATCCATACTTCCTTCATGGAACAACTTAAAACCTCCTGCTACAAGTGCTGGTTTATGTGTCCTTCATCTGCCAAATACAAAGATGAGAGGGGAGTAAAGAGGCAAGGATGTCATCTTAACAAAACAGGATCACATTGACCCTATCAATGCATTATCATTACACTTTGCTATGAACTTTATCAACACTTCTTATTCTATAGCAACATACAAGAACAAATTTGGTGGTTTATCCATTCTTACCCAACAGAAATTCCTTGCTCATCTCAACTCCACCTTCAGACTACACAACCTTCTGACCATTACAGGTCATTGTTTCAGAATTGGTGGCACAACTCATTTACTTCCTGCTGACATCCCTCTAGACATTGCCAAGATTCTTGGCAGACGATCATCAGATGCCTTCCTTTGCTACTGGTGTCATCTCAAGCTTGTTGCCCCTCTCTATCTGGAATTTCTTATGCCTATGCTACAGGATATAATTTCTTCTCAACATACCACTTTCTGAGGGGTTATTGGCTCTGATGATGCATGCTAGTCTTCAATCTGGGTCCTCTATTTGCCAATGCCACACCTCCTTGGTTTGCATTCCTGAACATGAGTCTAATACTCTCACAAGACTTAGTGCATCTTGATGGACAATAATGTATTTTCTTCTTATAAACACAACACAAACTGCATGAAATAGCAGTCCACAGAACAAAGGCACAGGATGAATGCAGAACACATGTGCTGGCATTATGGTCATGTGCTTTGGACATCTCTTTCTTTTACCTCCATGTACTGTATCTGTCTATGCAACACACATGATTTTCTTTTACTCTCCCACCCTCTTCCTATTCACTTTTTAATTCTTTTACCTATTATTCATATATTATATACACTATCTGACATCAGGATATCAGAAGACATTCATTGTGATATTTTTCAAGTACAAATGTATGGTGAGTGGCATCACAGTAATTATGAGATGGGGAGGTATGATCTAGTGTAAAACTTTCAAGACCTAGGTGCATGTTAGTAGACAAAAGGAGGTATCACAAATAGGAAGAATCTAGTGAAAAATTGAATTGTAAACCATGTATGATGTGAGAGAAATGAACAAAGGCATTGGTATCATGTAAAGTGGAAACCCAACAATTAATGATGAGGGGAGTCATCACTGAAAAGTATCTATTCAAGCAATGCAATCCTGTGCAGAGTGGTGTCTGCCACCACATAAGAAACAGGCATGATGATGGGGGCAGTCAGTGGAGGCACAAGAGTTAGGACCATTGAAGCCAAAGCAGTATGTGACTCCTTCCTCATCAATAAATCTCCCATCAACTTTCCAGAGAATGTGACCATTTTTGGTGCAGGAGGGAAAATAGTGATTATTGTCACTGCAGACCATGCACCTGGTCAGTTTAGCTCTGTTGCAATTGCTGGAAGTATACAGACATTGTCTATTACTATGGTGCAGGGTGCCTCCACAACAGCTGTAAGACAATGATGCTTCTGAGTTCCAAAAGGGCTGGGTGGCATTTGAGGATATAGATGTATAAGTGAGTATGAAGGAAGTGGAGGTAGAGGCATTGCTGAAAAGTGTATTGAATGGAAGGCTCACTGAACAATATATGCAGTCTGTTATGTAGTCATGCAGCTTTTGTTTGAATATCAGCTTATGCCAGATGTCCATTTGGATGGCACTGTGTTTTTGCAGGTAGGCATGTCAAAAGTAGATGTGTGTGAGGTAAATGGGGAAGTTTGCAAGGCCTTCTGAGCCAGCTTTGAGACAGTTATAAATGACCCATACTAGCATGGCTGAAGCTTGCATAAATTTGAACATAGTAAGGTGGTGTTCCTTGCTCTGGTTGAATTTGAAGTTGCAGACTTACTGTGTTTATAAAGAGACTACTGAATAGTATTGCTGAATGAGAAGAGTAGTTGGAATCAGAATTCTTTCACAGCTAATAACAAGGCTTGAGGAAACCTCTAAGGTGCTACTCCATTCTCTTTGAAGTTGGTCTTGGCAATGCCCTTGTCAACAGTTATTGCTGATGAACTTGGCGACTCACCCAGTAGTGGTAGAAGAAGTGCTTTGTAGGTGAGAGGTATTCACTCAGGTGACAAGCTTACTAATGGAATTGATGCCACTAAATCCTATGTAGGTGGACTCAGAGGATGAAGAGAACCTGACAGAGTTGGCTGTTGGTAGGTGGCAGTGGCAGGATTTTTGAAATATGAAGGAGGAGTAGATGTAGAGGTGATGAAAGAAGGCCAGTCAGCTACTACAGTTTTCTTTTCCTTCTCAGACTAAACTATGCCTCAAAAGGTGTGGTGCTTTGCATGTCAACACTTAGCGCAGAAATAAACTATGCCTCAACAGATGCATAGAAATGCCACAAAGGCAACATAAATGCTTGGCAATGGTTGCTGAGCACATAGATGCCTCTGAAGATGGTGTAGACTTAGAAACATGAAGAGACTTGGCAGCAGTGGTGCTAGGGTTAGCTGCTGACTTACTGCACAAGGGCAGCTTAGAACATGAGCTTTTGAGACTGAGTGTGAGAGTAATTTCCTCTTGTAGTTTGTTGTTATTTTTTCTACTTTTGGTACAGCTTATATACTAGTAGGGTGGAAAATTTGGTAAGCTTTCCACTCTGCTTACTATCCTAGATATGTCCACTAATTCCTTACTGTTATAATGACATGGGAACATTATTGCTGCCCAAGTAGAGCCTATGAGGTCATAGTAAGTTTTTTGGACACTTTTTTCCTGTGCTATCTCTTTTTCAAGAAGAAGAATGTACCGAGTGACTCACATGCTGAGTAAAATTTATGACTACTTGACGTGATTGATGGATTTTTAATTTTTGCGAGTCATGTGTCATCATGTGATAAATCACATGACCTGTCACATCACAAAAAAACAAGAAAAAATTGAAATTTATAACTATATGCAATTAGAACTTTTTGGGGATTATCAGTGTATCAACAGGTACAGTATGTGGAGGTAAAAGAAAAAGATGTCAAAGGCTGTGACTGTGAATACACAACACTGTGTATTTGAACACAGGGGTGGCAAGCTTTCCCCACAGGAGTTTTAATACCCACTTGCCCTTTGTAAGTTATCCCTAGGTCTACCATGGTACATCCTTTTGATGTATCCTTAGCTATTACATAGCAAAGGTAGATATCATTATAATAACATAGTAACATTGTACATAGTTAACCATGTGATCATTCTGCATGTATTTTTGGCCCTTGGTATTGTCATGTTCTTTATTCTGAACACGATGATATCAGTCCAAACTATTGTACACTACTGTTGTCATCAGTCTGTCCAACTACGCAAAACCTGCTGCAACAGGCTTTGCTCAAACCCACATCTCAGCCTTCTCCTCCCACAAATATTGGTTCTTTGACAGCATATACATTGGAAACAAGTTTAAGTGTCCAAATTCCAAATTCCATCTGCCTTTGGAGTCTGCTCAAAACCACAAAACACCAAAATCTCATCAATTGTCCTGGTCATTGCAACACTAGATATGCCAATTGAACTTTTGCTCTGTACAAATTTCACACCAAGTCTCCCACTGGATGGTATCTACCCTGGACAGTTTAAAGTGTTGCTGGCTGACTTCTTGGGAATTCTGGTCACAGCACTGCAGTGGCTGAGACTTACAATGTGTTTGAACTTCAGTTCAGCTCTCATTTCCCTCTGGATGCTACATGGAGGCTCAGGCTGCTCACAGTGATAACTTACCCTACTGGCTTTCTTGAGAAATATCGAAAACGTTCAGATCTCCCTGTCAAACACACTGATGGTTCCACTCAAGACCCTATAAGATCTCTATAGGCTTGGTAATTCAGAATGAAGGGATTATTTGTTCACTAAAGCTGCAATGACTCGGACGCGGAGGTCTAGGACATACAGCTCACTACCCATCTATGCATGTTGCATAATCAGTCCAGCCAGTTCTTTGAGACAGCTGAAGATGACATCCATAGCATATAAGTCACTGACCATATCTACCGATTTGAACCCCAACAAATTCCTGGAATGGAGTCCAATTCTGAGAAGATGAAGTCAAGACCCGTGAACGTTCCCTCACAGGAAAGGATCCTAATACATTCTGATCCACCACGTACATGTATGTACTCAGACGTGACCAACATAAGTCCAAGGCTAGTTCGTGTGTTTTATGTTGGTGATTGTATGTGGCGGAGCCCTTGAGGCTTTCAGTTACTTCCATGCTTCGATATTCCGGTTATACATAGTTCCGATTTCCAGTGATAAACTAGGTCCCTGCTAAACGATGAATGATAATGTAAGATGTGTCATTTCGCACATTCCTTGATATATTGGACAATCCTTTTGCAAGACACAATGCTTTTTGGGCTTTCGGCTACTTTAGGGTTTATGGGAGAAAGTATGTAGAGGGGGTAACCTTAAAGCGTGGAATGTTAGGGTTTTGAACGTAAACGAGCAGCTACACAGACCGGGGACATATCCCTATAGATGCCTAGACAACGTTGTTCAGTTACCAGAGTCATTGTCGGATGATAAGAGCTAAGTAGGATTTGACGCCAGAATGTGGCGATAGCTTGCAAACATGACGAGTAATTGTCTTCTGGTGGTGTTAGAAATTGCGTGCTTTCAAAAGTATATGGTAAGGATATATAAACAGTGCGTCAGATTATCCATCGATTATAGTACGAAAGAGGGACACCCTTGCCAAACTGGAGGGTCTTCGATGAGCTCAAACGTGAACGTTGAACACAGGGTCCACGTCCGAAACGGACGAACGTTCGCCTGTTGCCAGCCAGGAACTAAGATTCTCCACATCGTTCCTCACAACTCACCGAGGTTTATTTGGAAATGCAGGTACAATAGGAGTCTCGGAAACTAATATGCGGAACCCAATAGCTCCCAATAGTAGTGCATGTACATACATACACTGGTTTCCTGGTTTCCTATAAATGCAGGAGCCTTCGACGATGGCCGTATCCACGAGGCCATCTTTGATCCCGAAATTCTTGATTTCTTGATCCCTTTACGATATATTGCCGCGTGCACTGTCTGTAGTTGCTCACCACTGAGCGACTTTTCGCCGACTTCTTGAACTAGCTTTACATCCGGTGGGACAATTCTGTCAAATCAAGAGCTTTATATAGAGACCCCTGCAATCGTCGAGATCTGTTGTCCCCAACTCCACCACATACCCGGGTATAGGGACTGAGCAACAGAAAGCAAGTTGTAGGGAAGATGAACGAAGTTGGAAGGGTTGTATTGGAATTCGGTCCAACGGTTCCAGCGGCCGATCGCCATCACGAGTCCAACCAGCGTCACGGTAGTGTCTCACACTCGCATTCGCCACCACCTGTTTACGGCTCCATTGGCTATACTAACGCGTACGGTCTTCCTCGAGGAAAGCTCAGGTCGAGTCCGGATTATAAACATCGGTCGAACAGCTCATTGAACGTTGTGCCTGAGGATAGGATTATCATGGAGTTTTCTCGCACTATTGAACCAGAGACGCCTAGGTATGCTGGAGGAGCAGCGTTGGACGGCGATGAGGAAGTCGAGGAATGGGAGCTCGACGAGGAGCTTGAACAGCAAGGTCTTTATCGAGGTTCGTGCAGAGATTCAAGAGATTTCATTGTTCTCTGCCATGTATTGATTCATGGCGATGTATAGATTCTTACCGCCGTCTAGTACTCCTATACACCCTAAGCCCTTTAACATTCACCATAGCCTTTGCATTACTGGCAGCACTACCCCATGTCTGCTATCCAATGACTGAAGCCTGGCCATACCCCTCTGTGCCTTACCTCCGACACCCCCTCCTCGAACTCCTCACATCTGCCGCCCTATTCTCCCTCTCCTACCTCCTTCGAGATCCCATCAGCTCTCTTATAACATTCATCCTCCCCTCACCATCCAGAATACTCCCGACAGTCCTCGCCACATCTCTACACACCCTCCTCCATCTCACCCTCCAACAATCCTCACTTGTATTGTTATCGGTGATGCAGCATGCACCTATGAAGCCGACGACGCACGATGCAGCGTTTCGTCGGGTGTGGTGGCTTGCGCTTGGCTGGGCATGTGCGGAGGCTGTTATTGGTATTTCGAAGGGGTACCAAGCGCGTGCTTTATATCGCGATGTGCTTGTCACCGTTCGTCGTTCCCAGGAGGCCTCAGGTAAATTTGACGGGACGGGAAGCCGGGCTTTTGGTCACATAGGTACTTCGTCCTCAGGATCAAGAAGTCCGAGGGGAAAGGAGCCCGAACCTAATCAGTCGGGGTCTATACCTGGGCAGAGCACTCTGGAGCTCTTCGAGCGCCAGGTGGAAGATGATGTGTATGATGGACACAGATCACAGCCGTTTGGTGATGAAGAGATGGGAGAGCACCATCCGTTGTTGCCGAAGGGTGTTGGGAGCCAGGAGCAGGCTATCAAGCTGCTCGTGGAAGACGAGCTGGATGGGTTGATCGCAATACGTGCAAGGGAGGAGCTGGAAGATGCGTATGGCGTTCCCGTTATTGTACGTCCCTTGCCCTGATTCTTCCTAACCAAACCTAAACGATTTTATCCTACTCGATTTCTATAGCGCATCCCAATATTCCTAACATGCCTCCAACGAATTAATGACCTACTCCTCTCCCTCGGTCTCACACTCCTCCTCTCCAAAGCATATTTACGCTCCGCCGTCTCACGAGACGACCCCCCATCAGGCACATCGAACCTCGCGCTCATCATCGGCGCGCCCGTAGTATGGGCTGTCCAATGTTACCTCGCGTTGTTGCATACGCCCCTAATTCTTCCGCGCATGGGCATCCCGGCTGTCGTGTACCATGCAAGCTTAGTGTCGTTGAGCGCGTTCTTTGGGGGGCTGGCGGCGTGGAATGGGTTGTCGTAATCCCGCCGTATATATTGATGGATAGTGTGATCATGGATAATACATTTGGGTATGGATTTCTACATCTACATATAAGATATTTAGTATGGTAACATATGTGCTTTCCGATGTTTTCTGTATCATTTACATTCACAGTGGTTCATAGCTTCGTTATCAGTTTATAGCTATTTATAATTACTCACAATTAGACAAAGTGCTCGAGATGGATTGACATGACAACACTTTTGCCAGATCTCAGAAAGAGGAAACTAAATCACTTCAAACGGGAAGATCTGTATTGAAGCTTTCCATACTATATAATACAACAGGAAGACAGGATAGTCGGCACAGACGATAACATAGATGAATACACGGAAAAAAAATACGGAAAAAAATACGGAAATCCAAACACAAAAAAGGCGCTCATCAACGGGCAAAGGACAAAGGACACAGCATCTGCATTGACAATCCACATATCAGCATCCCATCACCTCAAAGATGAAGATTTAAAAGCAAAGGACGAGAAAGGGACAAGGAGGTCAGGTACTCGATGCGTTTCAGCAAGCCCTCTCACCCGCCTCCACACATTGTACACTTGGGAGACTTTGGTATGAGCAAGAGGGCATTCGTGTCCGCCCATCGAAAGAATGTCATCAAGTGAAGAGAGAATGGGAATGGGAAAGCGGTGGAATTGGAAGAAAGGAAAGGATGCTTACCTCACCCTGTCCTCCATACTTCTTTTTGAACACTGTCGCCTAGACTACCTCGGATACATAAGTCACTGATAATATCTTCAAAACATAAAATCTGGCCGAGAAAGAAGACGTGAGCATTATGTCTCAAAGCTCTCAAGGTAGAGAGAAGGAAAAAAGGATCAGACAAGGCTGAAATCGATAAAGTATTCCACATAGATTTTTAAGAATGTGGTAAAGTATGGTTTAGGTTGGATCATCACTACGTTGGTATAGAAGGATACGAAACTCACGTTGACACGTCGTTTGAAAAAATGTTAAGGAAGAGAGAACGGGAAATGTCGAAAAGGAGGAAGTTGAGAACAGCGCATCAGGAGAGAAATTTTTTATGGGAGGAAGGGATTAAATCTCCGCACGGCATATTCCGGCCAACCCGCCTCGCTTGTAGATCATCTTGTCATCTCTTCACAACCGTGACACTGACACTGCGGAACGCGACACCGCGGGCCCATGTCTACGAATATCATCTCCGTCAAAAGTCGCGACTTGTTTGAAAGCTGCCAGTAATCTGGCACGTGTGGGAGTCTACGCCTTTCCCACGTGGAAATACATAAACCGATATTGCAGCCACTAAACTTCCTTGCGACTTCTTCATGTTCGTGTCCCTGTCTCTACCGTAATTTCTTGCACCCCTATCCTCTACCGTAACTGCCTGAAACCGTATTACAAGATAGGTGTCCTCAGCGATGAATTTCCTGGTCTAGGCTATCAATCTGTACGCCACAATCCGCTGAGCCCGCCTGCATGCCTATCAAGTTTGAATCACCACCAACGAGCAACCAGCCTCTCTATTTCCAGATCTTTCAGTGTCAGATCACTTCACCCGCCGTTGAAAGGCTGGTTTCAAACCACTTCAATGTTCAATTGACGACGACCCCGGCATCCTCATTCATTTAGGAAAGTGTCCCCCTTACGACGAGTTCAAACCTAAAGATGCAGATGAGCTAACTAGTGCAGCTCCGGGTAGCTCTGTGGCTATTCAGACGTCTCAAGTGCCTTCTGGCCAAGCAGACCCGGCTAGAAGATGCGAGTTTACTCGACGGGCGTCGGAAAGCCTCCTCCCTCTGGTACCTGGTCACTAATTAATTTAATCTCAAATGGGCCTTTCGAGCCAGAGTATGTACTCGACGTTATACTCTTCTCAGTAGGATCGACTCTAAAGCGTATCTCGCAGCCCACAATATCACAATTCAGACTCCAGTCAAGTCAGGACTCGTTTCCTGGAGGGAAAAATCCAGGAACTGATCATTATTCTTGTTGCACTCCACTATGTAGGGTTGTCATCGAACTCGCTTAGCAGAAACCCTTTTGGTGGGATGATACGGTGCCTGAACACCGCGGCACTCAAGTTCACTTTTACCATGAAGATGCTACCCACTGCTAGTAAGCTGGGTCCGTTTTCATAGGCATGGAAGCATTGTGCTGTCGCTCATGAGATAAAACCTGGATCGCTGTTCAATCGATCTCTGAGACTGACACAGAAGCTACGCCGGGCGCCGAAAGCAGGGGTTTGTTACCTACAACGAAGAGACTAAATTTGACTCTGTGCAGCCCTACAAAAAAAATTATTGGCCATATATTTGTACACTTGGTCGCTTCGGAAGCCATCTTGAAGATCCTGATAGAAATTTCGAACATGTCTCCCTTGATCTTCCTCATTCCTAACAGGCCGGAGGTCACCAGGCTCCAGTAAGGACAGCGAGCGCTCGATACCGATGTGAAGAGCTGAAGAGTAAACTCTGCAGCTTCTTTCCCATGGAAAGTTGTATCATGTTTGTCTGCCATCTTTCTCAATCTCTGAGTCTGTGGTCACGTACTAGACTCCCATGGTAGGATGGGAGGATCAATAAATTCTTTCGCTGGAGACTTTTGACATCCGTTATCAATGACGGTGGGTTCTTGCGAGTTCCGGCCCAACAACGATCACCAGGGCAGTACCTGCAATCCAACACCTGTTGCTCAGATAAAATCATCTTCCACGATTTGACGGGATCTGAGGTTCGCATTGACAGATTGAGATGAAGTACACATACTAGTACTCTTCCTACAGTGTGATCGGTGATGTCGCTTTGATATCCAGGCTCGACAAATAGCAACGGTCCTGGATGACATGCTGATCTCTCTCCAAGTCAGGCATTTCTTATTCCACAAACGTAAATGAGGTTACTTACTCCACTCAAACTGTCAAAAAAATCGTTATATGGAATGATGAAAAAGTCTCACAACCACACACTAAATGCCATGATGTGCAAAATAGTTAGATATCCGGTTAAACTGTTCTTCGTACCGTGACTCCGACGAGGCAATCGAGGATTATTTTTGACCCGGGTCAACTACTACTAGTACTTAATCAATCAGTCGGATAAATCATCCATGGCCACTGCCAGTTGCAATGGAGACGTGTTAAAAAACTTCACAGCCGTAGTTTGTGGTCTCTCCGGCACTCGTGAGTAAATCGTATTGTCTCGAGAAGCTGATGCTATATTTATCAAACATTATGTTTGTTCCCTAGAGAACAAGATAACGATCATCAGTTACTGCCTCTTCAAGTTTGTGCGCGACGTCATATTCTACATAGCTTTTGTCACTCAAGCCAGTTGGGCGGCGTGACGTATTGGAGTGGTATTGTAGTATCACTGTTCGTTTTGCGTCATGGATCTATATACTTTCATGGAGTCCTCCGGATATGTGCCGCAACGTGAACATCGGTCTGGTCTTGAGGTTCGCATGCGCAGTTTGCGTAATAATCTGCATAGCAACAAGCTGAGTAAATGGAGTTAGAATCGCTTTGCATAGAGCGTGTCTGCGAAAATTGTACTTACTATGAAACATACCTGTGTATTTGCCTTGGCAAGAACCACGTTCCTCGCTTCGCCTCCCGTGATCTCACCAAGTCTTCGAAAACGGATAAAGCTCTTCTCGCGCGTGGCTACCAGAAAAGGCTAGACTGGTTCAATAGACCCATCTGTCATGATCATCAGGGATCAATCCGAAAGGAGGATCAACCTTATGGATGGCAGTACTTACTTACGTTTGTGACTTTCCAAAGATCTTGCGAGGGTGATGAAAAGCGAAGCAGGCTGCCTTCCGTGTGAGCTCTTTGGCCCCAGTTCGAGCTCCAACCCTCTGGACTCGCCATCCGCCATGGGCTACTCTTATGAGTCCGAAGACCCTCTCACCCTTGCCATCGCTCCGCCTCCCAACGAAACCCCGGAGCAACGTGCAGCTCGCGAGTTCGCAGAGGCCCAGGCCAAGAAGGTCAGCGATGAGATCGACGAACAACTTCGCAAGGAAAGGGAGGGTGACAAGAAGAAGAAGAAGCCGGTCAAATTGCTATTACTAGGTCGATCCAAAATTATCACAGGATTCAGTTCACTGACGCCTACTTCTAGGCCAAAGCGAAAGTGGAAAGACCGCAACCCTCAAAAGTACTCTTTCTCTCTGTTATTTTCTCGGCAGTTCAAACTCACTTACACATCACATCCTGCAGACTTCCAGTTGACATACGCCCGACGTGAGTGGTCTGAAGAACGCGCTTCATGGCGTGCAGTTATTCAGCTTAATCTCGTTCGGAATGTCAACTGCATAATAGAACATTTAAATCAAGAGATGGCTGGCTATGTTGACGGCCACAATAGTGACGACTCTTCAGATGAAGTGCAAATCGTTCGTCGGAAAGCCAAGGCGCTCCCACCACTCAGATTTAGGGAACACCATCGTCTTCTTCGGCTCAGGCTTACCTCTTTGGCACGTGTCCAACAAGACCTCGAACGAAAGCTCGGTGAAGCCTCCACCGAGGTGCACACCACCCCTTACATGACAGCCGCCCCATTTGAACATGCCCCAAGCAATCGCCGGGCACTTCAAGAATTCTCAATCAACTCTAATAATGGATGGAAGAGCGCTCTCGTCAAGTTACGTCCCATGCGCACAGCACGTCCGGAAGTCGGAGAAGACCAACGTAAAGCGCAGGATGTTGAGGACGACATTGCTGAAGTTCTTGATGCCTCCAAGGACGATATTAAAGCTTTATGGGAAGATCCCGTTGTCACCGAAATGCTGACTAGACGCAAGGCACGAATAGAAGATAGTCCTGGCTTGTGAGTTTTTAAACGTGTCATTTAACAGCCTACTCGAGCTCCGTTTTATAGCTTCCTTAATGATGCTGAGCGTATAGCATCCCGAAATTACCAACCTACAGATGACGATGTGATTCGTGCACGTCTACGAACTCTCGGGGTGCAAGAGTATCGATTCGTCTTTGATAGCGGTACACTATTACTCAAAGCTACCAATCCAATTCAGTTGCTGAAATCGGACAGGTCGGACGGTTGGGCAGGAGTGGCGTTTGTATGATGTCGGTGGGACTCGGAGCAGCGTCAGTAGCCTGAAACAATTCACTGCCTCTTTGCGTCTGACCAATGTACCTCAACTCGTAGCGCGCAGCATGGTATCCCTATTTCGATGATGGTATGTCCATTTACATCTCTGACTCGAGCTCCATATCAAAATTCTCTCTGCAGTTGATGCTATCATTTTCCTTGCGTGAGTATCAAGTTCATCTACAAAATGATCACTGAAACATATTGAAACGATCACATCATTAGACCAAGTGAGTTCTCCAGCTGATTGGTCTTTTCATTTTCTGATATTGCCACCGTCACAAGTCTCTCCATTTGACGAAAAACTCGCGGAAGATAGACGTGTTAACCGTCTTGAGGATAGTTATCTCCTATGGCGGTCCGTGGTCTCCTGCAAGCTTCTAGCTCGCACCCAGATCATTTTATGTGAGTCACCGATCTTTGTGACGATCATGTTGACAGGGTCTTGACGACGACGCGTTAGTCTTGAACAAATGTGATCTCCTCCAGGCGAAACTCCAGCGGGGCGTTCGTATCCGGGACTCTGTTCCCAGTTTTGGAGATAGGAAGAACGACCTTCAAACTGCTACCAGATGTAAAGGCTATCTCCTTTCATTCGTTATGTCCATGATCGACTGATATGTATCGTAGACTTCCAACAGCACTTCAAAGATATCTCGAAGCAGCATTCCCCTATCTCGCGGCCCTTTTACATGTATCTGACTTCTGTGATCGTAAGTGTATTTTGATCTGTCTGCCGTATGGGACGACACTGCCTAGCAGAGTTATCCCTGGGCGTCTGCGTTCCTGATGATTGACATTGGTTCCTTTAATAGGACACACGATCGACAGCTGTAACTCTCGGCGCAGGTACTACTCCAGTCCTCATCACATCCGCCTATTCACTTGCTGAACTCTGTCTGTCAGTCGAGGAATCCATTTTACGCGAACATCTACGCCATGCGGATCTGATGTAAATATCCCTGTACTGAATACTTTGGATGGACAGTAACTTACTTAGATTGGATTAGTGTTTGAAGTGGTTTTATGGACGTATGTTATATGTAGCATTACTCACTCGTTTTTCTTGTCTTTGGTATTTAGTGGTGGTTTCATTGTAAAGCTTATTTATGTACGTATAACCTCACCTCATCCATTCTGACACCACCTTCTTTCCATGATATGATACCTTGATTCTTTTGATTCTGGACTGGCTTACATAGTGAACCAATGTGGACTCCATAAAGACTGAATGAATAGTAACAAGCTTTAATAATAATGCATTCGATGGATGAGTAAGTTATGATAACATTCATCTATCGAAGCAAGATGAACTGAGTAGTAAGTAAAAGAGCACAATATTGTCCATACAATAAAATAACAAAAGAACTTCACGATATCCGCTCTCCGTTGAAACTACTATTACTCCTCAACGTCGGACTCGGCAACCCTCTCTCTGTCCTGCTCTCATCCGCAACGGCTGCCACTCTAGACGAGCGCCCCAGTTCAATCTCCTGCCCAATCTCACTCTCATCCTCACTGCTAATCCCCGGCGTCCCACCCCCGCTCACGCCGCCGCTCCCACTGCCGCCCCCCTGCCCATTGCCCCCTGGCGCAGACCGCCGTGCGCGCCGAGCATGGAACGTCCGACTGGCCGTTGCGTTCGAGAATATGGGCAGCAAATACCGTTCGTCGAGCGCCTGGAACCATTTCCCACCCTGCCCGATCGCGGCTGCTGCCGCGGAGAGATTCTGGCGCGGTGGATGCTGCCCACCTGTCGATTGATCAGGTGTGATTGCCATGGGCAGCGTCTCACCCAAGTCCGAGTCGAACGAGTCGGACGAGGCGGCGGAGAAGATGGCTGCTTGTCCTTGTCCATGTCCTTGGGCGTGGTGGTTATAGCTCCTGGCGCCGGCGTAGAGGGTACCTATGCGTGCAGCGCTGCGGGGGAGTGCTGAGGACTCGTCATCGTATGCGCTGAATCGGCCGGAGCGCCGTGAAAGCCAGGCAGAACGAACTCCGTATTCGTCGTCTTCGCTGCTGTCCGCTTCGTCCTCGACGCCCGTTCTGATTCCAAGCACCTCAAGCATGCGCGACGTCGTTCCACCGAAGAGGAGAACCGTGAGCACGACGACGACGAGGACCGTCGTACGGAGGACCTGTGCGTTTTTGCCTGTGAACCCGGCGGCGAGCGCGACGCCGACGGCACCACGAAGGCCAGCCCAGAATAGCATCATCTGGTACGAATGAGGCAGCTCCTCAGTTCGTTGGCCGCGTGCGTGTTTTTGGAAAAAGTTGATGGCCTCTGAGAGGGGGAACACGGCCGCGTAGCGCGTGAAGACAACGGCGACGGTGGTGATGGCGATGAACAAAGGCTTGATGTAGCTCATTACAGGCTCGGACGTCGGTGCGCTCGTGAAGAGCGATATGCCGAGATAGATGAATATGAAGTTTTCTGATAGGTGCGCGAGGGTGGAGAAGAGGTATTTGGTGGCGCGTTGGGTCTTTTGGGACATTGTGTGGTATGCGTAGTGCTTTAGTGTGATTCCGCAGAAAAGGAGGGAGACGATGCCGGACATTTCGAGGCCGTTTGAGAAAAAGTAGCAGGTGTAGGCGCAGAGAGGGATTAGACAAGACTCAATGGAAGGGAAGAGGTGGAGGGAGGAGTGTTTGAGCACTAGAGACATGCCGAGGCCGAAGACAACGCCAAGTGCCATGGAAACTGTAAAGGATAACAGGAATATACCAAATCCATGGAATATCGAGGATAGATAGACTTCGGTACCGTGGAATTGCGTCAATGTCCTAGCGCAAGTTCAGAGCACGTTACCAGACCTGACGAAGATGACTTACTGGTACATGACGATACTCACAGCATCATTAAGCAAAGACTCGCCGAAGATGATGCTGTACAGCTTTGGATCGACCTTATATTGCTGGAATATAGCCAATATCGTAACTGGATCAGTTGCCGAAAGCGTCGAGCCAAAAGTCAAACATTCTATGAGCGTAAGATCAAGAGATTCAAGACCGAGAGATGCCCATATCCAGACGAGCACTCTGCACTGTAAGTGATCAACATGACCACGAGTGAACGACTAGACATAAGCGTACCCAACACCAACGGCGGATATAAAGGTCCCCAGGAAAGCGAATATGAGAATGGAGCCGAAATTGCGGAAGAAGTTTTCCTGTGGCGGTGAAATTCGTCAGAAATACCGCATGGCTGCTGAGGTGGCTAGCTAATCACTCACCTGCTTGAGTTCGTAGCCTGAATTCAATATGATTGGCGGTAGAAGGAGGTTAAAGAAGAGGGTATGTCTGAATGTCTACATAGTCGTTATGAGCCAGTCGTCGTCTCCGTTTCTTCGAACAGTAACTCCTGAGTGCCTAACACTCACCAACATGTCACGTATCATCGTCCCCGGTGCCAGTCGCACAATCAGCCCCACAAACATGCCTGCAAGAATAGAAACGAGTGTCTCATGTATAGCTCGTATTCGCTTGATTTGAAGGTAATAAGAGGTCCATAACGAGAGAATGAGAAGCATGCAGACGAGGAAGAGTGACCAGGACGAGTAGTACTCCTCCTCCTCTGGGGCAGCGACGCCGGACTCTGAAGGAACGGCGGCGAGCGCAGTGACGGTGGCGAGTTTGAAGGACATGGTCGTCGGTTGGAAAGGGTGCACGCGAAATAAAGGACTTTGCACTTTCACTTTCACTTTCAATCGAATGATCGAGCGGCGCTTGGGCGAAACTACTTACGTAATGTATTCCGCACCGATATATCTACCCCGAGCAGAAAGCGCAAGAATGTGCGGAGTACGAATTATAAGCGTATTACTGTAGTAGATCTCTAGACTAATTCCTCCGCCTCTGTTGCTGTTTCGCCTCCTCTACCTTCGCGCGCCATTTCGCAATGACAAAGTTTACGGACTCCACCGGGGTGGGTAACTTTCCACGCGCTTCAACGGGGACTTGCGGGATGTTGAGCGAGGCGCGAACTTGGGGTTTCTGCAAGGCCCACGACTGGAGGGTCGTAGCCGCGCTCGTTGTGATGAGTGACACCATCAGGCCCTGAGACATGTCAGTGAGGAAGAAGGCTTTTGTTTTTGTGAAAGGAGCATACCGATGGGAAACTCTTCATGACGAAGATGCCCACAACTGAGAGCACGCGGAGGAGGTTCATAAGGTGTCCCATCTCTGGACGAGAGATGAGGTCCATCTCAGCCGCACCGATCTAGCAGCATACCTATCAGAAGTAGTCTCGAGTGCGAACTGCGGGTGGTTGACTGACCTGTATTTGAGCGTTCACCACAGCACACAAAAGAATGGGGAGGGCCATGTAGGGATCCGCGGCCGTCAAATCGGGGAGCAACGAGAACCCACTATGCGTCAACTGCTCCACAGGCAGTTCGCACATCTTCTTGACACCAAAGAACATACCCAGAGTAATCGGAACCTGGATGAACGGTACAAGTGCCGTCGAAAACATGCTAACACCCGCATCCTTATACGTCTTCTTAATTTTGAGAGCTATACGCTGCAGCGCAAGTTGATCCCCGCTGTTACGGACAACGAGCATCTCCTCTTGCAACTTTTTGATCTTCGACTGGATGGGAAGGAGGCGGGAGGAGTTCTGTAAACTTCTGACGGAGATAGGGAAGAGGACGGCTCTCCAGAAGAGACCGCCGGCGACGATGGTCCAGAACCACGGCAGGCCCGTCACAACGTTAATAATCTCGAATGTCCAACGCACGAGACCGGCAGGTGTCCAACTGACGAGCCCGAGTGCTGCGAGGTCGCCGAATTGCATCGCAGCAGGAAGGTGAGTCGTCAATGCATCCGTTGTGCTAGAAAGGAGGTCCGACGCTGGATTTGTTATTACGGGTTCAGGTGGCATTCCAGCTGCTGTTGCTGCTGCTTCTGCTGTAGAGTCAGCAGTGGTGGCGCTTGACACGGCTTGAGTTTTGGCGGCATCCCCTGAGATATTCCGGGATGTCAAGGCGAAAAGGGGTATTCTGTGGATCCTGGAGCGTGCAGAGTACTATTCTAGAGGTCAAGTATATTGCATACGTGTATAAAGAGCGGCGCACCTGTATAAGTAAGGAGAAGGACCTCGTTTCCCCAACACATGCTATGCGGGGTGCGAACCTGCTCTCCCGGTTATATCAGAAAACCAGAATCAATAATATATTTCTCGCACCTGCGACCCACTAACCTCAACGAGTGTGACCGAACACTCGCACTCAGAACACCCGCAAACGCCATTGCTGTCAGCGAGTGCAGTTACCTCCACAAAATTGAAAATTCTTAAAAATCATGTGATCAACACAGATCTCGGCCCGCGTCCTCCGAGCCTCCTCTTGAACTCGGTCTCGCCAAATGATAACGCGGTTCATGATACAATGAGCCATAGAGATAGGTCAGTCAGTTTTTATTGAAGGTCAATCTCTCACTTATAGGACTTAGGAGTCATCGAGCGGACTCGTTTCAAGCAGAGGATCTCAATGAACTCGTAGAAATACGAGCCAGGCAGCGTACGTTCCACGGAGCGTACACCCGCACCGCAATCGGTAACCTAGGCTCTGCACTAACCGTTCTGCGCCTCTTTGACCGGCGTTTCTATCGAAGTGCGTACACACTCCATACAAAGTGTTCAAAACCCCCATCTCACCATCCTCACTACACCTCTAAATTCCAGTCGGCATCCTCTTCGCCGTCCTCGGTACCCTCCTCATGATCCTCTCATTCCTCCGCGCACGCCACTCAGATCACGACTTTGACGAGAAATGGAAAGACCCCAAGTTAAGGGAGGAGAGGCACCGTGCGGCGATCAAGACGGTCGGTCAGGAAGGCACGAGGATATTTGGGAGACCGTTCATTACGGCCGGGTGGATTGTTTTGGCTGTCGCATGTGTGGTTGCGGTGGTTGAGATCGGGCTTTTGGTGCTTATTATCCAGTTGTGAGTTGTGAGTTGTGAGTTAAGAGTTAGGATTGTGTGAGTGCCATCGGTTCGTGTGCCATGGGTCTTGTGTGCTAACTACTCGTCATTTTGAACAGTATTTCACGTATGCTTAAGAAGCAATAGAACATGTTTATATCTTTTCTCAATTACTGAAATTACCATACTTATCAAGTGGCGACGGTTGTTCGTCGCTATTGGTCCCGATCACTGACATGAGATGCGATCGTGTGCGTATGTGTGTTTCTCTCTTTCCACGGCGCCTCGGCATTTTTGCCGTGACAGCACCTCTGTCCTGCTTTGGAACTCACCTATTTTTTCCTTGAGACTTATGTTGATTCACTTTGTATGTAGTCGCGTGGACGAAAAAGGCCTTCTGGTCCAGCCGCTCAATATTCCTCTGAGGCTATAATCGTGCGTGTGTCCTTTCCTTGTTTATCTCGACTCTCAACTAAATATGTCGCCGAACAACCACCTGATCACTGATCTTAGCGTGCAACGGTCCAGCCTCCAAGCTTGTTCAAAGGCCCGAAACGAGAAGTTTTTGGAGCATGATCAAGAAAGTAAGTTATTGATCAAATGACCTTCAAGAGCCACGGCAGCTTCCGCTCTTCCGACAGAAGGAGACGAGCGTGACGATCAATACATATCTGCGAGTTATCTCCCAAAATCTAAAGAAAAATAATCTAAAGGCGCGTGGCGACGGCGGCATCACTATATTTTGTTAAATCCTCAACTGATATCATTTCATTTCATCTTGCGATAGGCTCTCTGTCTTCCCGTTTCGCTGCTGAAAGTGTAAGTATGAGTGATCAACGTTCCCAAGTCCAAGTACTGGCTTAAATCCCGCCAATGAGAACTGACGAAATCTTTATTAGCGAATGTGCTCGCTGTTAATTGAGGTTGATCCTTATCGTGCTCATGTTGAGTATCTGGTTTATGAACTCTATAATGGTGTGTGCGCATTGTTTCGCTTGAACCCTGTGGCACTTTGTGTTTTGACTACTTGTCATTCGTTGTGCCATAAGTGCCGTTAGAGTTGAACCTAAAGGTTTCATGGAGTCGATTGTGTGTATGTCCGTCCTCCCAAGCAGTTGTCATGTCCGGGTCCTGCTTTTCCGACTGTCGCACCAACATCGCACCATCCGTTATGCCTTCGAAACATACTTTCTTCATGAAGTTTCTCTCGACTCTCGACTAGATATGTCATCGAACATTCACCTAACCGTTGGTCTTAAGTGAGAAATGGTCCGGTCTAGTAAGCTTCCTCACACAGTCAAGAAGTGCTACTGATCAACTGACCTCCAAGTCCCGACGGCTTCCGCTCCTTCGGCAGAATCGAACGACGATCACTGCGTATGGAAGTAATTCAAGAACCCCGAGTTATCTCCCAAAATCTAAAGGCGCGTGTGACGACGACGACATTACGATCTTCTACTAGTAGATCCCTAGTCGGATTCACTCATAATTTGTGATTGGCTTTCTGCCTTCTGTTTGTTGTTCAAAACCACATTTCTATTGACTTCAATAAAACCCGCCAATGGGAACCTTCGCGCCACGCACCCAAAACTCAAAGCCTCACGTCGGTACTCAAAATGAGTTAACAAGTATGTCGTAAATCCTTAGTTGCCGAATCTGTGAACGTAAACGCTTACCGTGATGATCTTTGTGTCCGAGGAGAAATCGACTTCCTTCGTGAAAGATCTTGTAGCTATCTTTTTATGAGCACTCACTTGATTTGACTGCGTACTCTTAATCGTGCACTGGCAGCCACAGAGTGATCATCTGAATTAACACGAGTTCGAGCATGTTCGTCATCGGTGTACACGCTATTCAAGCTGACCATTAAGCTTTTGAGTCGTGCGGCACCATCTTTTTCCCTCTGATTCGAGTCATCAGGACAAAGTTTTCTCTCTAGGACGCGGCGATCCTGAATCATGCGACGGTGGCATGGCTTGCAGCAGCATGGACAAGCAAGTAGGCCGCCACCGCCGCGAGATTCAAAGTTGCTTTAACTATTGGCCGCCGGGACATAACAATACCCCGTACGCCATTCTCCTTACGTACTTGAGAAGGTTTGAACAACCCGGCGTGTTGAACATCATGTCTTTTGTAATTCAAGGATGGCTTCTTGGCTGCGTTAGGGTAGATACTTGGACAATTGCCATAATTGGTCCGGAATAATACTTGTCTGGTCGCCATCGACCTTCACATGCAATCTCATCCTGTCATCCCTCCGGAAGTTTTCGATAGCATTCTCAAGCAAATTCCAATACAGTGCCACTAATATACTGATCATTCAGCGAGGAATAACTCCGAGTCTACAACCACCCTCTTTAATTTTAGTCTGACGTTTCCTTCATTTCGACATGGTACGAAAATGATTATATTACGAGGTCGCTATCTGGCTTCCTCCATCCGACAGAAGACATAACTTACTCGATGAACGTTTATCATCGAGCGCTCGGCGATTGCGTACTTTCGTAGTCAGATTGCGCCTCATGATGAGTCCACTGGCAAACCCTATTCGAAAACTATCCAGCCCTACCATACCTGACTGATCTCTGATCACTGGATTTCTTGTTGGACATGATTGGTCTGCTTTTGATTGAAATGTCATGCGTTGGGCAAAGGAATATGAGAGCAAGCTCTACAATCGATGCGGGAGATCGCTCTTTATCGGCTGACACTTCGCGAAATCAATATTTTCCTATTTCTAAGCAACTGCGGCCAACTCAAGGAACTTACCATCATACACGTTAAATTCGATCCTACTGGCATTCATAACGCTCTATGCTTTTTCTTGCCGGCGTGCTACCTAGTTACGATAAATCGATCTCACGGGAAAGCCCGCGCCACCATCAGCCCAGTGAAAACGTGAAAATACTATCATAATGTAAATCTTATCTGTCAATTTCCGTCGCGAATACGTGCCACATGGTGTCGGAATGTAAGTACCTCAGAGAAACTTGAAAGCATAGAATGGAACAAGAGAAGCAGACCCTGAGTAGTGGATTGCGCGACGTGGTCATGCTGCAGACCTATGAACGAGGTTAGATATTTCTTTCTAGCCAGGTACATACCTCGCCCCGTTCATATAAGTGTATACATAATTTCGGCACCCTGCAAGTGAGATATGAACCAGATCACAATGCATGGAACTTGAAAGAATTCGACGTATAGAGAAAATCGCCGGGATCTTAGACTGGCATTATGTGTACTGTAAGACATGGGACTGACAATTCGTTGATGATCATATAATCATAGATAGTTATGGTACCCGAGGTAACAGTTAACTTTGGTCGTAACTCGGCGGTCGTGACCTAATTGCAAGAGTGGCAGCGTAGGGGTTCCCTATCTCATATTTGTATCACACAATGAATATTCAAATTTAGACTTTGAAACTCACGGCTTCCCCATCTTGGCGGCGGCGAAGATATCGTAGAAGACATAGGTTGTGGAGAAGCCGTCATGGACCTCGAAAATTCTACTGGCTCCTGCGCTAGTGGCGCCCCTGAAGCTGCAGAAGCTTCAGACTGCGCTGAAGCAGTAGAGTAGCCTGGGGGTTGATCAGAAAGCGTAGAATGTTCCTCTTCTCGGGAAATTCTTTGAAAGACTTCTTTACGGTAAGAGGCTAATACAAGTCTTTCCGTCTCGAGCGTTTGGGCAACCTCGATGAGCTGATTACCTGCGTTATCAGCTCTGCGTTGCGCGGCATCCCATTCCACCCTTAGCTACGGATTATTGGTCAGCCTTAAGCCATATGGACAAGATTGAAGGGACGTTCGTTCGTTCACTTACGCGATTATGAGCTTGCTGGAGGTCTGAGGCCGTTGATGCGATCTTGTCTGCCGCATGGTGAAAAAAAGGTGATTAATCATGTGTAAGTATTACATATTGAAGAAAAAATGCTGACTGTGATACACTGTATCCGATATGATGTCGGGCGAAAAGAATATGTCCCTCACCAGAGACCTTGTCACCACAGTACCAAATGAATTTTCAATTCTTTCTTGAAAGAAGATTATCACGTGGCGTACCCTTGTGCAATTTTCAGCGGCCCGATGGATTCAACGAAAGGCGAGACATTTCGTGCCTGTTTACAGAGGCTCTCAGTCTGCTTTGCGAGTGCCTGGGCTGAACTAAGTGCATTGCGGTCCCACACCGTATTTAGTCTAGCGACTCAAGGACGCCAAAGTCAGCTCTTCATAGAAGTTGATCAACAGCATATTCAGCTTGCCTGCTTCCTCCCCACATATCTTCATTTAACCTTCGATTAGCGTCAGTTGTGAAGTGCACTAAAAGGCATCCTTACCGCGTTGTGAATGTGTCAAGGCCTCCTTTACTTGCGCTTCACAGGCATTCATTGTTCGATCTGCATGCGCCAAAATCTCACACACGCGGCATTCAGCGTTTAGTGTGTCCTGTATCTGGTCATGCAGAGCTTGCGTGGATTGGACCTGATACTCCAAGCGATCATCTTCAGGATATTCTGATAAAGGGCGATGTTAGACAATTGATCGAGGTCAATGTCATTAAAGTTAACAAGCCTTCCGTCGGACCATCGAATACTTGCATGTAAAGATCTGCTAATTCTTTCTTCAGTGCCTCGTAGCGGACCACCTTTTCCGCCAGATCGGCCTTCTGAATTTCGCTGATATTCAATGCCATGTGCCTTCTTTCGATGATAAAGCGACAGAGACGCGTACCTCACGCTTTGCCTCTTCAGCCATAGATACGAGTAGATTGTAGGTGTCTCTCTCGGCCAATTCTTTCTCTAATGCCTCCACATATTCACTAGATGTCAACGTCATCGCTAGATCTCGACAGGCAGGAAAACAGAGCTTACCGCTCTTCCTTGGTCACCATTGCTTGGAATTGATCCTTCCTACCCGTCAGCTTGTGAGCGAGCCGTCTAGCAGTAGAGTCGCGTAGATATTCGTGCTCTTTCCTCTCCTTGTTTGTCATTTCGGAAAGCTTTTTGAGCTGCGCTTCACTTTGCTTTAGTCTCGTCTGAAGGTCATCAACATAGCTTGTCTGGTGTTTCAGAGCAGATGGTACGTAGTCTAGTTCAGATATAGCAGATATAAGTCTAGCATGATACGCCGCGTTGTCGCGAAGTGCTTGGAACGTGGTCGACTGGGAGACCATTTGTGGCCGGTATCAAGTCTGCCAGGTCTGTCCTTATAGCACAGCAGATGTTGTATATGTTCTCAAAGCAATGCCAATGATTGACCAAAGTGTGACTGTTAGAGCTCGAGAGAGTTTTTATTTGTCTCGAGAGACAAGAATGCAAGTGGCGGCAAGGGACAACAGTCTTTTGAATTATTACGTCATGTGGCTAATTTACATAAACCAAAAACAAAGGTTGTAGATACATAGGCAGAAACGAAGCGTATCATCGACGACGACTCATAGCGAAACATCCTTCATAGCCTTGACTGGTCGTCGGTGTTAAAGTGTCACGCCAACGTCCCGCCAGGTTAGCATTCACGTTTCCGACAAGATATCCTCGATAAAGCCACTTTCCTCTGTCTCCATCCACCTGCCCAGGCAGTCAGCATTTTCAGCGAAAAAAACAATCAGAGAAATACCACAAGACCCACATATTCTTTCGATAGGCTGACGAAGCCATCACATGGCCTGACTCGGCCGACCAAGTTGAATTGGCCCCACGCCGAGTGACCCTACATAGAAAAATTAGAGACCAAGTCTCGTGAATCGGGTCCCCGTACCTCTCCCGTAATAATGATATCCTGAACGGAGACACCTTTCCCCTTCTCTCGTATAGACGAGGCTCGCTGATAGTGAAGAACATCATTGCGTTTGGGCACCTGTATGTCAATGCCATCCTTGGTTTCACGTATCTGTGTACCGGTAGGAAAATAAGACCGCAAAGGGTCGCCAGAAGTTAAGGGCTCAACACTATCGGAATCGAGTCCGATACCAGAATCAGAACGTGAAGCGTCAAACGCCAAGAGATGGTGTTCATGTAGCTTCCAGGTTTGGCGATGTCGCACTACCATACTCCCTTGTATGACATGAGGTTGAGCGCCAGCCAAAAGCGATGCATATGCCGTGAACTCTGTATACTGTGGAAGGTAAAGGCTTCAAGCGTAAATAAATAGAACAAAGTGGCGAACCGTGAATAAGCCTTCCCAGACTCCTTCAACACTAGGAAGAG
Source organism: Termitomyces sp. Mi166#008 (assembly GCA_018857285.1). Classification (NCBI taxonomy): domain Eukaryota; kingdom Fungi; phylum Basidiomycota; class Agaricomycetes; order Agaricales; family Lyophyllaceae; genus Termitomyces; species Termitomyces sp. Mi166#008. Next base: position 39,900 of record JABAKA010008041.1, on the reverse strand, counting down.
GCGTGTCCTGAGCTTGTTAACTCTGGCCATCATATGACACTAGACGCACCTTCCTGGCTGGAAAGCATATGTAAGAATGTTATCAAAATCACCCTGACCGAGGATCACACATCTTTGCCACTCGCATTCCCACTCTAGCTTCTCTTGTCGGAAGGATGAAGGGTGTGACGGTGGCATTGGAGTGGTGTAACCAACACCTTCCGTCAATTTGTTCAAGAGGGTCAGAAACGAAAGAATCGCTGGAGTCGCAAGTGGCGGGGGTACAAGACGACGTTTCTCGGAAAGGTAGTCTATATAATCCGCTTTGGGATTACTCGGTCCGGGCACAAACTGGTGCCAAACGGGGTTTGTGAGCTCGTACTAAGAATAGAGGAGGTGAATCACTAAGGCCTCATGTTCGCCACGGAAACCTTACTTTATGGGCTGCTAAGGCAAATGTCTTCAGTATGTTAAGCGCCTTCCATGACTCTTGGTTGCTCTTGGTATAATCGCCTGGGTGGTTGTGAGAATAATCTTCGTGGAGAATGAAGTACAACCGCTCACTTGGTCGCAGTAGAAACCAGAACAGCCACATAGCCATAGACATGGATCGTGTCTCTGGAAGCCAGCCTCCCACACTGAGACGATCAACTACTCGAGATGCGCCGCGTTCGTGGAACCAATAATCCCTTAACCAAAAATCAATCTTCGCGTAGTCACGTAACTGTCGCTCATTCTTCCCCTCATTTTCCAACATCAGAGAGTAGGCCAGAAAGATCAGATCGTGTAACATAGGGTGGTCATGTTCCTCGTCATCGTCCTCGAGAAGACAATACAATCGATCACGAATCCGCTTCAAATTACGAAATCGCCGTGGAAGTTCGGCAGCGAGAGCAATTGAGACCGTACTATCAGGTCCAATGCGTCGTATTATGGGACCAACATCGAATTTATTGGCGTAAATTCGCGCATAAAAGTAGTGGTTGTGCAGACGGGAATAAACGCCGCGACTGATGAGGAGAAGGGGTATGAGGCCAGAAGGAGGACCAAGGAAAGTGTCAGTAGCCGAAAAGAACGCAACATGCTCGAGGACCTCCTGAGGTATAGCGTCCAGCGTCGATGGGGGCATGGTCATGGGTCGGGAGTAGGTTCTGAAATGGACCATAATTCATTTGTGGTCGATTATTTAGATTGCCGGTAGTTCCACTGCCGATCAACCGCGGAGCAGAGAGAAAAGCTTCCGAGTCCGAGTCCGAGTCCGAACTTGAAGGTCCTCACAATGTCTCGATTCCATTTTCCTTCTTAGTTCCTTGTGCAGACGAATGTTCTTTATACTGGCAAGTAGCAAGATGGTTATTCCAACAAACTCTATATTTGACCGAGAAGCATTCGAGGGTCACGACTCACAAAGCGGGGGTCTATAAATTATTGTAACAGCCATGTAGCACGATACGTGAAGTATTGCTGGAATTACTCTAAAAATAGGCTTAACAGACTGTATGAACTTGAGTGTTCAAATCACACTCTCCTGGCGGACTTGACAGAAGCTGAAGACGGCCTCCCATGGTGCAGGCTGCGTTCTAGACTCCCTTGAACTAACCTACAAAATTCTGAGAAGACATCGCGATAAAAGCGGCGAGTGAGGATATAGATGTCTGGTTATGACTGGCAATTTTACCATGTTCCCTGAGAAAAGTAGTTCCAACATCTTTTGTCGGCGGGTGAAGAGGGGAAATTGAATCAATTGGTTTGGCACGAGATGTCGGTCAGGAAGAACCTCGCGAGCACAATGAGCCCGCCCAAGACGAGCTCGTCAGAGGATCTCGTGGTCTTCCCAGGCTCCAGCGTGTCACGCGTCAGTCTAAATCATAGAGTTACTGTAGCTCCGCCGTCATATCGAATCGACGCAAACCTTGCCAGTGATTATCACGTCAATTACCGGAGATGGAGGTTTATCGTTATATTGGAATGTACGATAAAACGACTTGAAAGAACCGTCGTCGTCGAAGACCAACGTCAATCCTAGGGAAACTCGCAAAGTGAGTTTGACAATGTGTATAGAAGTGCCTGATGTCATCAATAGTGGGACCCTTCTGAGTACTCGCATTATCTTGTCTGTTTTCATGATGGAGAATCTCGTGGAATAATCTTCTTACGCACAAAGAAAGAGAGAGCGACAAATAGAGATATGGGAGGTATCCACATTAAGCGGGGTACACGCCCGAAATGAACGACATCGCGGGGGAAGAGAGGTGGAGGGGGATGGACCGTGTACGGTAGAATACGCAGTGATGTCAAAGCATAAATCAGCAATACTAAAGATGGATAAATCATACCATCAGAATCAAATCAAATCAGCAAAAGAAAAGGAAGACAGACCCGGAACGCGGCGAACACAAGAGGTTGTAAAAGTCGTACAATCTCCTCGTGATGCTCCTTTGTTTCCAGATCAAGAGTTTCTTCGGAAATAATCAGCAGATGAAGAACAACAAGGATAATGACGAATGGTGTGAAGGATGACAACCATAATAATGCCACCGCTAGCGAATTTCAATCATTTGGGATAGGCCAGCCATTGTTCGTCTCGGAATATAGATACAGACGTTGTTGAAGGAAGTGGTTGAGGAAGCCGTGGATACCGGTTGCTAATAGATGCTTAATGTTCTTATGACCCTTCTAACATCACATAGGCGATCCAGAACGCCTCGGTCAAGTCTGGATCATCCAAGTCTCCCCTTCGAAGAACTTTGAGTACAACAAAGCGGGGCTTCAGTTCATCCTTGGCCTGTTCCTTTAACAATCGTTCCGAGCCTACTCAAAGGGCCAGGGACATGGAAAGTCTCCGAAAAGATGTCGAAATAAAGTGGCGCAGAGTTTTCCGAGAGAGCACGATAGGACGCGTGGCACATGAGGGATAGGCTCAGAAAGTCACGAAATAAAGTAGGAAAATCAGATTCGAAGACGGTGAAAAGAATGACCTTGTGGAAGATGATGGGCTTAACATTCAGTAGGTCAGGGGAAGGGGATGAGGGAATTGATGAACAGCATATTTATACAGGGCCACACTACATCTCCAACGGCGATTGGTGTATGGATTAAATTATGGCCGAGAACAAAGATGTGACACTCCCCTCGATGTATGCGTTCTGAGTGTACGCTTTGTTCAGCCCTCAGGGTCATTTTCGGAAACTTGTGCCAGATCATTTTCGGCGAAAAGGGCGACCATGACTTGATCGGACAAAGATCGGGGCACCAAAAATAGCCAAAATACATCTCTACAACCAGGCACGGCATTTCACGAAATGAAAAATGAGCAATGTTAATGGTTAACGAGAGGACATTTCCCGAGATTTTGCGTGGCTGATCGGCGTTCTTGAAATACCGCGTTGTTGGATGGTCGATTCTCTTCCTGGAAACCGATTGGCTGGATATGGAGAATCAACGGGTTTTGAGTGAAAACAGTATGTTAAATTGCTTGAGATGAAAGTGACATGTGGTCGGTTTGAGAATCGTCTAGGTCAAGGCAATTATGTCAAATGGAAGACCGATTTGAAAGACACCCACATGCACAACTGCATGATCATGAGACAATCACTTGAGATTTTGAATGAAAATTGGATATACTATGATACTTATAATGTGAAAATCAACGGATTGATGTTTACCTGTGACAGAAAAGAATTTCATATGAATTATCATCCTGTCCCAGTATTAACATCGACGCGAAAACCGCCGGACATTTATGTCACAGGGCCATCGCGGCATGCAAGGTACATCTATGTATGTGATTGAAAAAAGGATTAGAGACCAATGAAGAGTAACATGCCTTACGTCTTGAGCTTAGAAGTGATTCTCGGGAGGGCAATTGGGATAGAAGGTTTTCGTCTGGTGTATATCGGTTTCAGTGTTCCAGAATCTTTCCTAATAAATCACATATAACCCGAACAATACACGAAGACATCAAGCGGAAAGGTCTCGCCTTCATGCTCATGAGCTACAGTAGGAATTTCGTATTCAAGGGCTGACCAAATTCGAGAACGCTAACGAGTCTGCGATCGATTGCGGGGTCGGGCAGTATCGTCCAACTTCAAGATACGATATCGGCCATAGCTGACAGATAATCGGGATATATAGCATGAGTAAAACCTCCTTCCACCAACTTCCATTGTGTGATGAGTCTTCGTATGTTGCTTTTCACTTCGATGCGTCCGACAAAAAAATCTCATAGATAAGGAATCTGCTGACCATCTGCCGTCATGAAGTGGAGAAGATAGAAGGCGTTGAACCCTGACTTGCTCTCACAATGATCGAGCGTCTAGGCGTTTACGAATTTTCCTTTCGCGGATCACATTTTCCTGAGGCCGTGAGTAATGACTTCTTTACGGCAAGATTGTTACGGCTCCTGTATGAGCATGTGAGCCAGACCAATTCAACTCCATTTCATCTCCAAACAACTACCTCATAGTACGTCACTCACTGATACTTACATGCAAAATAACTATTCCTCCACGGTTCTGCGTGGCCATCAAATTAACTTCCATCATGAGTTTTCTTTTGCCCTAGTTTGAAGGTTGCGATGATTTATCTAATCCATCTTATCTGTATTACATAAGGACCGGCCCTGAAGGCTGAGGCTATCGATTTTGCGATTATCCTCTCCAACAACAAAAAGTTTTTCGTCCAAAAAGTAATCTTTACTTCTATCGTCTACAATGTCCGCAGATCTTGCCAAACTCGAGCAGCACCTTGCTACCAGATCTTACGTCGAGGGGTCAGTCAAATTCCAGCTGTCGTAGTAGTTCTTCTGACTGAGATAGTCTAGATACACCCCTTCTCAGGCCGATGTTTTTGTCCTCAATGCTCTCGGCGCGGCCCCTGATGCATCCAAGAGTCCCAATGTCGCCAGGTGGTATACACACATTCAGTCCTATGCAGCCGAGCATTCCACTCTTCCTGGATCGAGCACTGCCGGAGAAGCTTTTGTCGGTACTGGTGCTGCTGCTTCTGCAGCCACTGAGGAAGATGACGTTGATCTCTTCGGATCTGATGAAGAAGAGGATGCCGAGGCTGAGCGCATTAAGGCCGAGCGTGTCGCTGCCTACAACGCCAAGAAGGCTGGTAAGGCTAAGCCAGTCGCCAAGGTAGACGTTCGATCATAAAGCATCAATCATTCTGTATTCATAATCGCTTCAGTCTATCGTGACCATGGACGTTAAACCCTGGGATGACGAGACCAACATGGAGGAATTGGAAAAAGCCGTGCGATCCATCGAACAAGACGGTCTTCTCTGGGGTGCTTCAAAACTTGTGCCTATCGGATATGGAATCAAGAAGCTCCAGATTACCGTTGTTGTCGGTACGGCCTATTTATCCTTGACCGTGGAGAGATTATCTAATGTCGCATTATCAGAGGACGAAAAGGTCTCGATGGACGACCTCCAGGAGAAAATTGCTGAGTTTGACGACTGGGTTCAGAGCACGGACATTGCTGCCATGCAAAGTGAGTATATCCGTTGTTTAGACTTAAGAATACATTAACTGACATGCTATGTAGAACTCTAGAGATTATCTACTTACATAGATATGATCACTTTTTTTGTAAGATGAATGTAAACATTTGTTTGTAACACGGCAGTGGAGTTCGATGATGTATCACCCTGATATATTTTTGGTCATTCATTCCATCTCGTGGTTTTAATCTTAAATACTGACTTCCAAATATGACGAAGACTTCTGTTTCCTCTGAATCAATGCCTTTGGGATCGGAGATTGACTGTGTGAGTTACATACATCGTGCTAGTCCAGGCCTCTCACCATAATTATGGCATTTAGCAAGCAGCGACGCGATTCGCCGGAAGCGAAAGTTCCGGTCAAAGTGGGCGGTTTCTCGATCCCCTTCCTGTAACAGATTGTGACTGCTGCAAGATCTATTCGATTCCACCTTTGAGGGCCACGAGGCCTTGTAAACGGTTGTAAACACTCTACCCCACGGAGTATCAACGTTCTTACCGGGACGTCGTAAACTTTCTTTCTCAGGGCCAATGTCTCGAGAAAGTCTACTTCAGCCCTCTTGAACCTGAATTCTCTGCTCTTGTTCGACTATGACGACACGAGTTGGATACGATGCGTGAAAGTATGTTCCATCGAAGAGCCTGAAATCAGATTGGCTGTTCCCAAAAGTTGTGTTTCGCAATTTCGATCACGGCTCGGCTCAATAGGACAACCGCTAGAAGCAATTCATGTATGAAACGACAACTTAGGTAAATTGACAAATGTTATGCCATGTAAATACTGGCTGAGTTTGAGTGCTTTTCGGTCGCCTTTTAAAGGGAGTGAATTTTGGCGTTGGCAGAACTCGTCCGGAATGCCTTCACTCAGCTCAATCCCACACAACGTTCTTCAGGATATTGCTTTTGATCTTGCCATATTGTCTCTACCTCGGCCACCTCTACACCTAGCTTCCCTGCTGCTAGCATGTTCGGACACCTACCGAGCCCTTAGTCCTCGAAACTGTCCTCAGCTATACGCCCGCATTTTTCGGGAAACGTTCGACTTTGATCCTAATCTCCACGCCAAAGTGTCGGATTCGGTCCTTGCTTCCGAGTTGCACCGTAGACACCGTGTTCTGTGGCGCACACGATGCATGGATTTATCCTCTGATTTCGATCAGGAAGAGCTGTGTGGGGCCATGCGAATGGTCATCGAGAATGCTGGTCAAAACGAAAAGCTACTATCTTCGGCAGGGTTCTCAACGTTCATGATGTCTTTTGTGCTACAACGCCTTATGCACGCTGGAGCAGCCAATTTACTGCCACTGACGGATGATAATACCACGTCGATGGAGATCTGGCTTCTTTGCCTTAGCCTCAACCATCGTGAGTATTCGTGATCTGACGCGAGAGCCTACCATCCAAAATTCTAATCATTCTCCAGAGGATATCGTCAATACACCAGAAGAAACGAGACAAGCTCTGCTCAGGCTCCTACGATTTCCAACAGCGTACAGGGTATGGTCTGACACCTCACTAACGGAGACTCAGCTTCTGACTTCAGGCATCTCGACAGCAAAGCAGTGACGCCTTCTTCGTAGGAGTGGAAATATTCCAGCGGCCGCCGGGTCCAGTCGACTTCCTCATCGACATAGGTCGTGACTCCCTTCTGGAAAAGGCTACTCCCATCATTATTCTCATTTTCGCTCTCAACGAAGTTGTGCCTATCACAATCCCAGCCCATGTTCCTGAAACTCGAGCCATCGCTATCGCCAGTCAACGTTCCGGTCCTACCGTAGAAGACTTCCGCGCTATTTTTGGAGGTCGAACGCCGCTCTTCGCAGAGACTAAAATGACCCAAGACACCGGAACAAACCCAGCGGCGATTATGTCTAACCCGGCTCATCTACAACTATACAAATCACGGATTAATAACTTCTTATATTCGACTTACATTGATCCCAGGTTCAAACCCGGGTATGTGTATGTCCCTGGCTTTCTCTCGGGAGTCTGGGAAGGGAGCTTTATGGTGAGTGTTTGGTCTCAATGCATAGGAACTTGCTTATTCGCACCCTTTATCGCCACAAGATATCGGGTGAACCCGCGCCAACGAGCCCTCTAATCCCACCTATGCTCGGGCAATTCTCATGCCTCAAACCAATGCAATGCGCAATTACCGAGTATCTTTGCTTCAGCCCGTATGTTCCCATTCCATTCAGTTATTCTCTTGATCTCGTCGAGTCCGCCGTGAGCAAACTTGATTTCAAACCGAGTGTGGTCGCTAAGGGATTGGTTCCTAGGTCAAGTCAAGTGGTTTCGGGTATGAAAAGTACACCGCGGACGAGGGAATTTCTGCACAACGGCTTCCGAGTGAGGCTCTGGATGTCATCTTATTGGGAGAAGTGGGTACTCAATCTCGGCTTTTCGCATATCATGACCCACTTTTCACAGACTCTCCCTGACCACGAACGAGCATTCGGCGGCTTCAAGTTCTCAGGAAGGATTCGTGCGGACGGTTATATGATCATGTGCAGGGAGCCGGTTCGTACCGTGTCACCTCACTCCACCGAATACCAGACAAGCTTAACTTTTCCAGAAGAACCATGAAGATAGAGAGGGCCTTGGTACTTGGATCTTCGAAGGCCATCTGCGGTATGGTGTGGCTTTGGTTGGGCAGTGGCGAGCAAGTATGTCGACCGCAACTTATGATCTTCGGGGTATCTTCAGTCTCCGCAAGACAAGCGATGTGGTAAAAATGTCATTGTGGTGAGATCACGGTCGAAAATGTATTGCTTGCACTGACTAGTACGCTGTATCCGGAACCATGCTTTCTCGGTTCTTTGCCTATCGATTGTTCGTGAAAAGCTTGTTCCCTGACAGTCGCGTCGCGTGAATATTTTCTGCTGACAACAACCTGACTGATATTAATGCTGACATGAGAGGTTCTTCAGGTTCGATTGACCTCGCAATTGAGAAGAAGTGAACTTTCCCTTGCTATTTATGCCGAGCCTCGTGTGGTCATTGATAAGAAGCTTGGACGCAAACCGTCCACACGTTTGATGGGCGGTGTAGCCATTCAACAAGAACTTCGAAGCCCTCGCCCGATCATGCATCGTGGCTCATCAAGTGACTTACTGGGCGTTGACGACAAGTTTATGGGGCCTTCATTTACTCGCCTTAAAATATTCACATAAATATCAACGAGAGATCATGCTAGTCATATGGACGCATGACATTGTTGCCGCGAACATCGCTAGCAAAGTTGCTTGTAATGCCTTCTTTCCAATTAGGGACTTCGAATGTCGAGGTATGACACCACGGCTTGAGGGTCAATTCGCGTTCGATAGTTTGCGCGAAGCACTCGGACCAACCGTTTCGTGGATAAGCGGCGCAAGTTGTCTCAATGAGCGCGGGGTGAAGTAGGTTCGCCCGTCTGGAATGGATTGTCAAGGCGAGAAAGAGATCAGTACGTAGAAGGGAAGAAACCTTACATGCCAACATTGTCTGCAACACGAGGTAAAAACATCAGATGAATCTGTAAAAGCTGATCGATTTGGCAGTTAAGTACCCACCCAGAATCGTCGCCAGTTGGAGGATTTGTCCGATCATGGTGATATTTCCACTAGAAATCGATCAGGTCGGGCAACGAGGGCAGAAGTTTCGGGGTGTACCCCTTGACGAATATATCTTGATGACGAATGATAGCGTCGCATACACTATCAGCTTGATCTTCAACACCGCCGGCTTTCAAAATCAGATCGCGAGCCACAATTGCTCCCTTAAATTCAAAGGAGAGTTTCGTCGTGGCAAGGAATCGTTCGGCAGTTCCAATATCATGGAGAAGACAGGCCAGATAGTATGTCTTGTCGAGTGCGATTACATCAAGTAATGAACAACGAATGAGGAGCTCTCAGAAAGAACAAACCTCTAGATCGTAAGACCAGGATGGAAAATGACTCTGGACAAGGGACACGCCTAAGAAAGCATAGTTGACAAGTCAGCCTCGGGGGTAATATGATTTTCCTACCATATACGTAAACACGGTGACTGTGATTGTACGTTTGTGATGAGAGCTCCTTCTACTCTATGTCAGGGGGGTAGAGTTGACAATGAGCCGCATCAAGACTTACCTGCACAAAAGCCTTCACTTCTCGAACAACTTGAGAATCCGGAAGTGGGAAATCCGTGACTCTGTAATTGTCCTGTTTGGGATGATCGCCGCTCGCGGTTGGATGACCGTCAAACAAGACATCAGGATCTCGCGGGACGGGCGTAAACCCGTAGAACACGACGTTGGGATCTGTCATATCGAAATCCAGGGAAGAACTCTAGAGTTGCTTTCGCGAAAGCTTTTATGGAGCTGTCTTCCAGTCGTAGATTTGTAAACGTCACGCGGGGCGTGTGAGAGCTGGTCAGGAGGTCAAAGTACGGGGATACCTCCGGTTCTTCGAGCGCGAAACATTCTATTCACGGTGATGTTTTCACTGCAGGAAATTTGATTTGACATGATTGATTGTTGCGATGGGCGGCGGCGGCCACTGGCCATGCTTTGTGTTGCCACAAATATGTTTGTTGTTATTGTGACATGCAAGATTCATGCCCAAACAACGAGGCCTTTGTGCAACGTTTTCCACTTATCAGCCTTGTCGTCGTCGACGCTAAACCTGTCCACTCTTTCAACTGCCATGTTCAGATCCCTAGCAATCGTTTCACTTGCCACTACGGCAGCCATGGCCCAGCTGGTATGTTTTCTCCACAAAATAAATTTGTTCCCGTGGTAACAGTGAAAAAGGTCATCCCCTCTGGAATTTCAGACGGTTGCTCATCGTTCCTCACCAGTCTCAATACCAACGCGAGTTTCACAACATGTTTCTCGGCGTTGTCCTCGGCGACGAGTGACTATACTCCAGGCAGTGCTGCTGCGACGTCCCCCTCAACAGCCAAAATCGGTTCCACTCTCGGCAACCTTTGTTCATCATCTGTGACCGCTAGTTGCCCCGAGAGCTTGATTCGTTCCAAGCTCACCGATTTCTACTCGGCTTGTTCCGCTGAATTGACATCCAATCGCAATGAGGATGTTCTCAGCATCTACGATGTCCTTTACACCATTTTGCCTTTCAGAACCGCAACGTGCGCTCAGGATGACAGCGGAAACTACTGTGCCACAAAATCGAAGCTGCCTTCATCCGGACAGACCGCCGCCCAGATCCAAGCAGCTCTTATGAGCTCGTCATCATCACCCAACTTTAACACTTTCGGGACCAACAGCATTCCATTCATGTTCCTCTCACCCTCTCTCGCTTCCTCCGACCTCTGCAACGTCTGCACTCGTAACATCATGACCGCCTACCTTAACTTCGAGGCCAAAGTCCCCTATGCACCAGGCTTGTCCAACAGCCTACTCCTGAAGAGCCAGACCGATCTTTACTCGAGCATCGTCTCTAACTGCGGCTCAACTTTCCTGAGTGGCGCTGGTGTGCAAGCGGCTGGTGGACTTTCCGGTGGCACTCTTCATAGCGGTGCTGTCTCGGCTGTTGCCAAGAGCCAAGGCATCATCGCAGTGGCACTAGGTGCTCTCGCTGTTGTCTCTTCGGCTTTCTGAAGGATATTTTGTTGGGATCGTTTGCTATCATTGAGCTCTTTGGTTTAATTACCTCCACATTAGCACTGTTTTTATAGATAGCTCTTTTCTCTTGTAACTTATGATACCCTCTCCACTTAGGTATTTATTACCGACCGTAACGTAGTGGATTGATTCTCTACATCGGAAAGTTGAATGTGGATAGTAGTTGAATGTGGATAGTGGTGAAACTTTGAATCTGTTTGCATTATCGGAAGTTGATTCAAAGTGTGCTTGCTTTCAATGATATCTCTTTTCTGAAGACTGACTCTTTGAGGACTGATTGAGAAGGAAGGAAGGATTAAGTACCCGGCGAGTCTTTTGGGAAACCGTTGCCAGCCACGCGTAGCACGTGATTTTGATCTTATCAAAACCGGAAACGCGCGCTTCGTTCCGCTCAAGGTGAACTCTAGACGCTTTGATGTCTAACTGTGATTTTGTTTGCATCCACTGTAGCTTGAAGTGCAACCGACGGTTACTTACACCCATATAAATGGCTCAATGCTCCTAGCCAATCGATTTCCGATAACTGGAGATTTTGAACTCGGAGACAGGCCCGAATACCGGAAACTTTTTTCTAGATCCCTCCGTGGAATTGGCCCTGTATTAGGGCTCGCCAGTACAACCACATCCTTGGTGATTATTCTATAGTAGAAAATCTACTTCTTGATGTTTCGGGGTGATCTGGTATCAACCCGTGTCTTCATGAGCTTAGCTGTTCTCCGGCTTTGTGCTGCTTTACACATATACAATCTAGGAGAGATCTTCAGCGGTCATTGCTGAAATCGACACTTTCTGATACATGTGACGGGCCAAAACAGTGACGCTATTTCACGACGCTTCCCATCTCTCGAATTCTCCAAGTCTCCCTTTGTCAGTGATTGATATCGTCCCGATTTCAATCGGGTAGGCATTCAATACATAATACAAGAGCGGGAAACTGTGAATAACTCAAACTTTTTCGTCGCACTCACATTTTAGATTTTCATGATGCACAAGGCAACTTCCGACAACTTCTGACGTTGGTGACGGCGATACCTTGGTAATATCCAAGGGCATTCGTCTCACCATATCTTAGCTCATGTCCTCGAACGTCGGGGTATCCACCTGAAGGTTAATCACTCTCGCTTCCTTGATACCAGTGGCACGACTCGTTGAATTTCCTTTTTGCCCATTTTCGTCTCGGCAACTGTTCAGGGGCAATTCCTCGTACACACACATGTCGTCGAGTCTTCGTCCCGATCTCAAAAACACGAGTTCATTGTATCTTATTGAGTGAGTTTTATCGCTTCCAGCGTACATCGAGTGTCTTGATAATGCATAGATTAGCGTGGCGTAAATCCAGTTAGATAGGCGCCTACCAACAAGAGATTGTACTTGTCATGACGTCATTTTGATATCAACGGTTCCCTAAAAAGGATCGAGCCTGCCTATCGGTACGATCACGGCAGATGTCGTTCGTTCCACGATGATACGCCTCTTGATAGCGTAAAACTTTTGGAGTTAGGCATAATACAGACAGGACAGGAAGTCAGGCGCCGAAGACAATCGGTGCGCGAGCGGTAGAGATATTCGAGTGCGTCTGCATAAATTGAGCCCGAAATCATAAAAGCAGGAGCTTCCAGCACTGAAAAGCGGAGGAGAGAGTCCAGGAATCGAGTCAAATTTGCAGTGAGAGTATAAATACGAGATCGAATAGATAGTGTCCGCCGTATGCGCGCGATGAGTCCGATGGAATCCAGAGTTGCTCCTGGTAAAACGTTCTAGATGCTTACATTCGAGATGCAATATGGATACAGTGAGGATTCTTGGGCAACAATGCCCGACAACCAGCAACAATTGCGGGAATTAAAAAGCCGAGAACAAGCAGTTCTGAGGATGTAGTATGGGGTATGCTCTTGAGAGCTATGATAGATAAATCGAGGAGTGCTCGCTGTCGATCATGAAGTCAGTGGCAAACGTACCGCAGGGGTGGGGTATATGAACTCGCCTCTATTTTTCAGTAAGTCGACAAGTTTCGCATTTACTTTGATTGTTTTGTGATAATGTGATTGCCTGCTTTGGACAGTCTTTTGGTGTTTGGCAGGGGGACACTAGCTCCATGTACACCTGCTTGCAAGAAATACAAGTTGCCGTGGTGATGGTGCACATCGCAGAGGAGAGACCTGAAAGCGAGAGTACGAATAGCTTTGGCCGCTTGTACTATGGCTTATATGTATAACGATACAGATTCCATTTGGAAAATGCTGGAGACGCTCTGTTCCAGTGTTCCATGAGATTAACATCATGTGCCATTTGCCACTCTCGGACAAAATAACCTCAGTTGACTTTCCTTTTGACGTCAAGTCTTCTATCCCGAGGTCCAAACGCCGAATTCTGATCCAGCCTCAATCAATCTACACCGAGATTTTAGTTAAGTCCATTTCAGGTCACGGTTATCCTGCGTAGTACAGTCCCTGGCTGTTCTGTCGCGGACCGCACCAGCCTTGGCCTGTCTTATCCTGTCCCGAAGAGCTTGATCAAGGTTGGCTACAAGTCGAGCCAACGGTTACTTGGTCTACCTTCTTGTACAGCCTCCAGAGAAGTAGCATTGAATATGATCTTGTATAAATCAAAACTGACCAAATTTAGAGAGAGTGGACCAGATGTTTCGGACTTGGGAGGGTCGGGATTGAGTATGCCATGACCGTGAGAGTCACGTGACAGTTGATGGGATGGACCAACAATCTATTTTCGAGGATCGTTCCTCAGAACAAATCACCAAAATGTCCGTCTTTGGCCCGGATTACGCTAGACCCGAGAATGCCGACATGGTCTCTACACGATCGGCTCACATGCGTACCGTGGCTAGAACTAACCCCATACCTTCTGGAGTCACCGCCATTGTGTCAAACCCTCGTGATATGTCTATTTATGCTCTTTACAGGGACAACCAGATCATTGTCGTTCAACTTCCCCTTCACCCCGACCGAAATACAGACCCCGATGTGGAGAATTCGCCGGAACTGTTTATAGCTGCCAATAGGCGCCACGTCGAAGAATTGGAGCAGATAGTATGATCATCTATCTTGTGGATACCGTTCCGTTTTAATCACGTCGATTCAGCAAATGCTACTCGACAGAATTGAATTTAACAAGTCAAACTGGGTATATGCCGTTAAGAATCCAAAAGGAGGAGGATATGAGCTGGTCCATAGGACAAGGCGCAAGCGCCAATTAACATGCAACACATGGGCGCGCTTGATTTCCCGTAGAGACATCAAGTTCAACAATTATTGGATAGCCTTCGACATTTGGAATGGATATTGGAATGGACATGAAGTTGGTAAGTGCCTGACTTTGCTCGTTGAAGAACTTAGTGTCATACAATAGTTACAGACTGTTTAATGGCCTTCGAAGACTGGTCCATCGAGAACCTTGACCGACATATGTGGTCTTACTTAGCCTTGCAGGGCCTTGATCTCACATATCACGTCTTTGGTCATCTTGTCGAAGATGACGGAACTATCGTGGGCATTGTGCAAGAGGCACATGTTGGCAGACTGATGCAACACCGGGACAGATCGATCATCTACGACGCGTATTCAAGAATGCAACAACGCGGCCTGATCTATTGTGCAGCCACCGAGTTCTACAATACTCATATCTTGAACGGGAAGGTTCGGATACCGGCCCTTCACACTATTTGGTACTTTCCAGACGAACACACGTGCAAGAAGCAGGCAGAACTTCGTCATTGGCAACCACTGGATCGTTGGTTTCAAAAAATGAAGGAAAAACAGGATAATACCCCAGTTTTATGCATCTATCGTGAATGGACCACAGTTCCGCAATTGTTGGCGCGTTTCTCACCTGACCGTCCCCTCTTCGTCAACCAGTGGATGATCAAGGAAATGGACGAGGAACATGGAGCGCGTTATCGAGCTATTCATGCATGGCTTCGAAAACTTGAGCGTGAGCGCAAAGAACTAACTTTTCCGGGTGGCAAGACGAGTTCTTCACGAGGGGGCGTCATTCGACGAGGAAAGACACATTACTTCGAAGATGTTTTACATCCCCACCATTCCCGTCGAAAAGAGATTGATGATTCGTCTAGTCAGATCCTTATCCCTTACGATGAAGCCCCCCGCAGTCACCGCCGAAAAGACTTCTCGAGTAGAATGCAGGCCCCACTCAGTGATGCAGAGTCGGTCGAAGAGACTGCTGTCGAGTATAGTCGCGCATTAGCGATCGATGCTCAGTTCCCAGACCCATCCTGCTCCCGTCCTGATGACGGATTTGTTTCTGACTTGGAGTCTGATAACGATGACATACTGGTAGGATCCGCTGTCTCTCTTCCATGATCGTCCTTCCCTACAGCCTATGCGCCAACCTGCCGTAGTTCTTCAATCCCCATCTCTTGGCCGGTGTTTTCTCCATTGTTTTCTTACTTCTGTTCAAACGCTCATTGTGTAGATCTGGAGCTGTAGCAATGACCCACGCACCCAGATTTGATCAGTGTATCATGTATCTTTTGTCTCTTATTCATATTTACTTTCCCTGTGCCATCTATGACTAGAAATCATGTATAAAATCAATAATGAGCCTTTGATATGTTAAAATTGTGAGTGCATCGTGAAGTTCTGACTGCTCGTCAATGAAGTTATAACCCGATTCTAGCATAACAGTAGGTAGTGTGGCGAGAAGGAGCACATCGCTTCCTCAGAGTGTACAAGGTCTAGATGTGTTTTAGACACAACGGACATTTAGTTACTTACCGTCGTTATATTTTTCCTTCGCGTATCGACACATCACACCTCAGTACTCAACTATCACTGAAGTGTAAGTCCCCCGACATTATCCACCCAAACATTTACTGATATATTGTAGTTTACCTTGTGTTTCGCAGGTACTTAAATAATATATTAGTGCTCAGCTATCACTGAGGTTTTACCTTGTGTTTTGCAGTCTCGCAGCCTATTCTAGTCAACCCCGTCACTCTGTTCCTCCCGTAACTGTCCCTGCTCAACAGATAGCAGTCATCGGCTAGAAGACTCGTATGCCGATTATTTTCTTGAGCTAAATAAGCAGTGTGGCGTGGGACTTTGCTGCCTTACCGTCTTGCATGTCGAAAACCAATATCCAAATCGAATTATCTCAAACGAAAGAAAATAACTTTTGAAGTGACATCCATAGCAGAAGTCCGTCTCAGCCGATCATATTCGACATTTTCTCTAAGCCCACCTCTGCCAGTGTCAGAATCGGATTCTCCTCAAGCCCACCCCTGCCAATTGAGTAGACTCGGATTCTCCTTAAGCCCACCCCTGCAAGTTGGCAGACTCGGATTCTCCTTAAGTCCACCCCTAGGGGTAGGCTTAAAGAGAATGTAACAGGGTGACTGCACTGTTGCTACACTGCTAAAATCCGATCAACCTCCTGAGCGCTGATTGCTTAACATCGATTTTGTACATCCATGATCTGGGATTTACGTGATAAACGCGATACACAACATGTCAAGGGAAGATATTTCGGCGTCAATTCAAGTCGTCCCACCTCGAATGTATGTCGAAGACGGTCCCCCGTCATAACATTCAACTTGGTTAAGCACTGGCAGAACTTAGTCAGAGCAACGATTACGCAGGGTTTGACTTGGACCGTGATCCATCATCAAGGAAGGCGCATCAAACTGGCCATTCTGAGACATCCGAGTCGCTATTTCAGACATTTGTTCAGAGATAGACTCGCGCCACCCGGATTCGGAATATCCAAGCGTTGCCATGAACACCTGGGCTGACATTGTACAGCTGGTTCAGGCTCTCCAACAACCCTGGACCACTGGTGCTATGATTTTACAGAACCTCCAGACGACATTCTGCGATGCTGCAGATGTGATCGTGGGCGTCAGGGCGTTCGCGGCTGATGTCACTTCTCCATTCGTTTCGGATACATTTCCGAAGAGGGAGGTTTTCCAGCGAGCAGATATTCTGAATGTTACTGACCAAATTCGGAAGGTCTGCTATGGTGTTCAGGTACTACATCTGATTGGTTTGGAAGAAATGTTCGAAAGGAAACGCCAACTGTACGGTTTCACCAGAAAGGGCGACATGAATACACACCAGTCGACACATTGTAGATATGTTGATTGGAACGTATCGGTTACAGGCGCACTTGATGACATTGATAAAGGCTCCCGGGTTGAACATAACCTACACTAGATTAGCGTAAATTCACGTCTTCAAAATCAAAGAAAACGGGATGATTCCTCGGCTCGAAACGCACCATGGTAAGATTGGCGAGGACAGGAGCGGTAGCCGCACGACTAGTGATCCCAGCATAATTCTGCAGTCAAGGAATCGGATCACGGAACCTAGTGAGATGACCTGGCAAAGATCACGCCGTTTGTTTGAGACGGCGATAACGGTGAGGAACTCACAATCAGGAATATGCCAATCACATACCTGATCACAGATTGGGCACGAAGTGGGCAATATCTGGGAAGGACGGGGTAGTACGATATTGCAGCGTTCGAACTCGCAACAGCCTTTCTTCAAGCAGCTGCCGTGATTCACAGGCGATGCTGTTACAAAAAGAGCAAAAAGACAGACTAAGAGAACGAGAGTCATGAATCCGAACATAACCGTGCTGTCAGCGCGCAAACTTGCTCCCGCAAAGTGTTTCAGGGGAAATCAATAGTTCTTTGGACCACGATGAGTATTGCAACGCAATGACAAGTGGTGAGATCGATAGGGAAATCTATCGCGACGGCCAACGCCGGCGTGTCGACTTCTTTCGGTCCACTGGGTCGACATACATCTCCCGGCGCCTGACAAAAGCCGTGTGAAGAGGTGAAGTTCTCTGTGGAGAGTGTTTCAGTCATCGACATGATTTATGTAAATGTACGTCATGAAATCAAACCATAAAATAAAATGGACAGCCCAAAACTGCTACTGTGAATAATCCTATTCTGAACCGGTTGGATGCATCTTCCGATATACTTCCAAGGCCGCCCTACTTAATTCTGCATGGACCAAAAGGTAAACCCCAAATGGCTCAACGCTCATAGCTAACGTGCATACTTTTCTCGAAATTGCATGCTAGTACACCGGCGCCGAGTCTCAAGACAGTCAAATGGAGGCAGGCGTCTACTTCGAAGCGCATTCATCGATATAAGGTTTTAGAGCACACTGGTACAAAGTTAACGACATCTTTTCTGTACTTATCCATAGCCGCTATAGTCATGCGCTGGGCCTAGCTTATATCGTTGTTTAATCTGGTCAATTTGGATATTCTTGGGATATTCTCTCGTTCGAAATCCATATGGGTTCAGTGTTGCCTCAGATTTGGCTCTAACAACTGTCCTCACTCATTGATCTACCTTCAAGGTTTACCTCGGAATTTAGACGCAGCTGTACTTACATCTCAATGGAGGAAAGGCTGCACGAATCAGATTAATTCACTAGAGCTATTGACCCTGGTTCTGGGGACCTATCGGGATGGAATGCACATTCTTGATACCTGGGAGGCTGAGACGACTCGGAGTAGGACACTATCTTCCATAAAGTTAAAGGATCCTTACGAGAACGACTTGTCACAACCCCACGAATCACAATGGCCCATTCTGTACATGTGTCCTATTGTGCTTCGAGTCTCTGGCCATTAATATAATGTGAATTAGGTGATGACGACAATCTAGTAAGTATATACAAACGAGCTGTAGTGTAGTCATGTAAGTAATGGATCCAAGAGAGTATTGAATAGCCAATCAGTAAAACCCAAATATGTCTTGCTCAGCGGATAGACCACTTGTCGAAAGCGCTCTCTTTCCTACCTGGGTCAGGGCGTTTTTTCCAGACGTGCCACTTCCTGAGAGTCTCATCCCTCGAACAAACAGTGAAGATATCTTCGCCGTCCGGCGAGAGGCAGCTGTGCGTCACTGGACCCATGTGGGCTGCTGTCAGGTTGAGCAGTCGTCTTCCCGAAGGGTAATCGTGGACTGTGAGCGAGTTAGTAAGGGCGGTAGATAGGGCTTTCATCGGCCTTGAGGGTGTCGCGGCTGACGCTGAACCACGGGTAGAAGGCAGAGGCTCGAAGGAGGAACCATGCGTGCTGAGAAGTTCTTTGCAGTGGGGTGACCAGTGGAGAGATAAAACAGCGGTGTTCAGGGGGATTGTTAAGGTCGGTGTGGGAAGCGCTGAGTTTGATGACGAGCTCCAAACACGGATCGTGCCTTCCGGGTACATGCTCCCCGTGGCAAGAAGATCCGGCTTCCAAGGGCACCATGCTAAAGCCTAAAGATAAATCGAGTTGGCGACATTCAGTTCATTCTATCTAAAGAAAAATCGCACCTTCACCGGTGCGCGATGCCTCATTTTTGAACCTTGTGTGCCTTCTTCGAGGAGCTGTTTTCCTGCTCTTTTGTCCCAGATATACACCATACCGAGATCGTCACCACTCGCCAACATCGAGCCCTCGGTATTCCATTTGACACCTAGGATCTTGCCCTTATGTCCTGGCACGCGACGGGTCTTCTCTGGACAGCGAACATCGAAGAGAGATATCGAGCCGTCCTCAAGACCCACAGCGAGCAAATCTTGTTTCCAGTCCAAGCCTCCAACACCCAGAAAGTTGGCATCCCGCCACATTCGCATCAGCCGACCGTTCCCCTGCCCTTCCCCTGCGTCCCTCACTTGCATGACTCCCCGGCTCGTCCCAAGAGCTAGCTTTCGGCTACTACCGTGCCCACCCCACTCGAGGTGGCATAGGTCGCCGGTGTCAGGACCGTCGACCGTACAGAGACGAAAGACGGCACGGGTGTCGAGATTTTGATAGTAGACGTTGACTCCGCAAGCGACTGCGATGTGATTATCTCGTGACCATGTTATAGATGTCGCATAGGGATCTTGAGTCATTCCGGGAGCGTCAAGTACCAGCAGGCATTGTTGCCTGCTGGTGAGGTTTGAAACTACGGAGCTAGCATGAAAGAGGGGTGGAATATTGAACAAAGTCGATGCACTACGGCGCAGCATAGTATACATTTTGCTGTGATCTCCGCTTCTGGGCTCGTTTTCCTTGTAATTGAGGATGCGATTGTCACTCAAACCGAATAGGCGGCTGATACGATTTGTCCTGGGTGTAGCAGTAAGTGGAATAGAGGTCTTTGGTCGTGATGGAACGAATCTGTCCACCTCGAGAGTTGGATTAGTTGGTGGCAGACAATGGTAGGTAATGACAAACGTACTGAATTAGAATGGCGTAAAGTACTTTCGCCGATGGAGTTCTGTTGCACATCCAAGTCTCCTCCAAGCATAGATATACGTCGTCGTTTCAAGGACGAAAGCTTCGAGACCGATGCATATGACGCAGCCCGTTTCCTTGAGGGTAATGGTGTTTCGGTGGAACATGTTTCTGCAGGCATATCTCTGTAAGACATAGTGAGAACATGAGTATCGGCATATAAAAAACTACGTACGTAGACATGATTGCGGTAAGAGAAAAGGTCGGCGCCGGCCTGCTGAAATTTGAATGACAATGACAATGACAATCGTCACAATGGATCGCGACTTGACAGCCTTTGTCTCCACGTGACCGCTTCGATTCCTTTAATTGAGATCCTCCCCGCGTCTTGAACTTGTTCGCGTCCATCAGCTACATACCTGGGCCGGTGCAGGCTGTCATGTCTTCGGGAGCGCTCCCCGACGAGATTATTAGGGAAATACTTACTCCTGCCCTCAGAGTTCCCGACAAAATATTTCGCAGCACCAACGAAGTATCGCCTTTTTCAACTTACGCCGAGTCATCCTCCGCTTTCCTTCTAGTCTGTAAAAGTTGGCTCCGTGTCGCTACTCCCCTGCTATACCATGTTGTTGCTCTGCGCTCCAAGCCTCAAGCTCGGGCTCTTGAGCGCGCTCTGCGTGGCAACCAAATTTTGGCCACTTTCATAAAGAAACTACGTGTTGAAGGCGGATTCGGCGCATCGATGCACCATATTCTTCGACTGGGGAAGAATATCGAGGAAATATGGCTGATTCTTAATATATGGTCGGCGGATAGTGTGACTGGTCTATGTAGCGGCCTGCCCCTTGCAAATCCTCGACGTCTGATTTTCTTCCTTGGGGATGCTGGTGAAAACGCACCCACACGTAAACTTTTGAATACTGTCTGTGAATGTATCACGACATGGAAGAGATTGGTTCGTCTATCTCCTAAATGCCAGCGTTTGAGGATTGACCTAATAGCTCCAGTCAACCGTTGATCTCTCTTTGCATGGTGTTCGGACCTGGAGGATTGCCAAGTCTACTCTTTTGCTTGCGTTGCACAAATCCGAGTCGTTGAAGACGATCACTCTAACAGAGCCTCAATCTGATCCAACCCTACTGTTAAGCTTGGCGAAAATTCCATCTTTGGAAGTCATACACATCGTGGACGATGGCAATTACACTAGTCATTGGATGAAGAGCCCCGGAATGAAGGAGGTTCTGGCAGATGAAAGACAAGGAGAACTTTTCCGTTACGGTTGCATGGATGGGGGTGATAACATGGAGTGAGTGGCTCCGCAATGTTCATTTTATCATCTCATGCAATGCCGAGAGTAGTGTCACTGATGAACTTACGCACGACGAACAAGTCAATCCGTCAAAGGAAGATCTGATGACTTTTGATCCATCGTTTGTTGCCTTGCAGTCAACTACAGAAGAGGTGAAGACCAAAATATGGAGCAACATCGTCTATTTCAGTCTTCTCGCGACCGATCCTAATTCTGATGCGGAAAGGCGTCGTCTCGAGGCTCGGTCACGTTTTTCTTCCGAAACCAGTCTAAATTCAAAATGCATCGCCCAGATTCTAAGAACCAATATCCTTCTTGTTTCAAAACTATTCTACGTGAGCTCGCTTTTATTTATTCCCTGTTTTTCCCGCTTTGTTCACAACGACATTTAGAATACAGCTATGCGCCATTATTACCGATACTTTACAGTTGGTGGTCAGGATAAACTAACGATATTTGAAGACCGAATCTCCAGGAATCCATCATTGGGGTCTGCAATTCACCATCTGGAAATCTCCTTCTGTTGGGGAGTAGCGGAATACTTTCGCCCTGTCCTCGTGAACGCAACAAATCTCGTTCATCTAACCTCAATCCGTAGCCGGGACGTATCGCTTGATTACCAAAGTCTAGTCACCCTTGCCGCCCAGGTCGGTTCGAAGTTGCAAACCTTGACTGGGTTTGCCATTGCCCGGCCTTCGTCACCCAAGTCCCCGACGCCACTGTACGCGTTCACCGCTCTTCGAGCTCTCGATTGGGACTCGAGTATGCGTCTCAAGTTCGAGCATGAAGATGTCCCCACTGATGCCTTACCTTGTCTTGAGCGGCTGAGTTTTGTGTCCTCGAATGATACTTTTCTCCGGCTTTTGGAGTGTATGACGTCAGTCGAATTTTGATAATTGTCCGGCCGGTCGAAGCTGACGGATATAAAGATTGTCTGCGCTCAAACACGTCACATTTCCTGCGGCAAAGAACATGGAGGGCGCACACGAATTCCTCCAGACGCACGGAAAGAAACTTACTTCTCTGAATATGGAGGATGCAACAGGGTGCTGGGAACTCTGTCCTTCTCTCTCTGTCATGACGTTGTCCGGCGCAAGTGATCCTTTGACGATTTCCAAATTATCCATTTTGACGATACATAATTCAGGTTCCGGACTTTGAGCCTCATGCAAAAGTCAAGACGATCATTTTGACAATTTGTGGCTTGTAAGTCAATAAAAACTCTGAAATAAGTTTCTCGGGCATTTTAATCACTATCATCTTAGCCGAGAAGGATCCATCGGCGGCAAATTCCAAGTGTTAGGCATCGTAGACTGTGGTCGAGACTTTCCGGATCTGCATGAAATCCGGGTTGATTTCTGCAAGTGGCCAACTTCTGAGTGGGTATTTCGGGGCATTATCGCAGGCATCATTGGTGCTTATGACATGATAGGCGCGAGATTCGCAAAGGTCCTAAAAGCAACTGGGTGAAGTGGTCGGAGCGACTCATGGAGTGGAATGTGAAGTTGACCGACGAGAATGGAAAGTGTTGGAAACCTCGCCTTAAATGAACGTTTTATCTTGTAGGTTGCGGAATTGTTGATCAATTCTCTCAAGATCGCGGATCTAGGATGATCACTGGCCGAATACTACGCGAATAAGTCTTTGTGATAGGATGGATTGAGGTTACCTATGGAGTTTACATTTAGAAATGTGATTGTACTGTACCGATCGTGCCACATTTTAGTTCACAATTGCAAGGGTTTGTCCAATGCATCAGATTAGTTGCTGGCGAAAACATCAGAACAGTTATAGATCCTTCATAGTGTTCTTCCTCTGGCCCAGTGCTTGGTCAGCTCTAGTGGAAGTTTGTAATTTGTTAAAGAGATCTAGTACTTACCGTGGTGGCATCATGTCGTTTGTTAACGAAGTCTTTGGAAGGGTCCCGGCTCAACTTACTCCTCGCACACAATGTTTACGGTGGCCTCCCAGACGAAAATAGCATATTGTCTCTGGTGCTTAGAGTACCCGACGTGGAAGATCTCGTCGGGAACTCTTTCGATAAGTTGTGCTATAATGTTGTCGTTTTGCACTTCAAGCCTCAAGTCCGAGCTCTTGAGGACGCTCTGTGTGGAAACGAACAGTTACCCATTTTCATCAAGAGACTACCCATTGAGGGTGAGCTGTAGGGTCTATGCACCATGTCCTCCGATCGGGAAAGAATATAAAGGAAATATGGTTATGCAATCATAGAAGTCGGTGAACTTTTGAACCTCTGGCAAAGATCGTTTTGGGAACATGTGACATCAGCGTGACTAATTTAGATACGCCATCCTTCGCGTTATCTTCAAGTTCAACTACTTATGTATCACCTCTTCTCATCGCGCTCCTTCTCGACGTGCTATTGAAAGTAGCGATGACGAGCTGCTGCCTGAGCCTCGTGCAAAATCAGCCAACACGCAAGATCAAGAAACCCAGGCCTGGAGCATGTTCATGGACGCTCTGAAGGCCGGTATCAAACCATCAACACGAAAAAATTTATGTGGCTCTATTCTATGTACAGATGACTACTACGCCAAAGAACCTTCCTCAGGACCGGTCCTCTAGAGCTTTATTATCATGTGGGAAAGCTGATTCCACGACTCGTTAACCCTTCCCTCGAGCTGAATTCCGTTTTCATGCATGGTCTTGTGGATGTGAAAACATTGCGGTTTGGATAAGAAAGTGGCCGAAGATATGTAGGTGGACAAAGAGTACATGATTTTCTAACTATATACCCTTGTCCGGGTTTCCGAGCTCTGCGAGTCTCTTCCTCCATTACGTCCTCGACCGCAGGTCGCCTACTAGCGCTACCAGCTCCTCAGTTATCGATGTCAGAGAAGGAGACTGGCTGTCAAGATACGGAGAGGGCTGCCTAGAGGTTTCTCTACCGTCTTGCTTATCCTTAGATATTGTAATCACCATTACTGAACGACCACGTAGCGCGTAGCGATAGCGCAGTGAAAAGCGAAGAAACTCAGAAAAAGTACAAGCGACGCGTGGTTCTACGCCCATGTAGATGGAGTCTGGGACCAAATAGGCCAGGCCACACTATTTGTCGCGCTCCAAAATGCGTTCTTCGTTCATTTCGTCCCTTCCGAAGGACGCTAGATTGTAGTCTTGATCGATCACTACAATGAAGACAGCTCTCACGTCTCTTGCTTTCAGAAGTTCAAACCAGATCCTAGGCCGTCTGAAGCCGTGCACACGGCAGGGCTTGTCTCGGGTGACGGTTTCAGCCCCCAGCCCTCCCAACTTGATTTCTTCTTGAGTCCACATCACTGGCACATACCAAAAAATGGTGAACTTGAAGCTTGAGCATCGGTGGCGATCGCATTATGGGTCATGTGTGGATTCCATCTGTATCATTGAATAACAGTGATGAAGGTGAAAGGATGGTCTGTCTTTGCATGTGAACCGTATAAACTGTCAGTAAACGTCAGATCTGCTATAGGTACTTACCAGTTGATGTTAGGTGAGTTATAAACCATTGCTGATACCCACGTTGATTATGCTGTGCTGTGCTATACTGTATAAAATAGACTTCCTTAGGGGACGTTGCCCTTCGCCCCGTTTACCTCGAGTTCCAAACAGTCATACATCGATGATCATCGCACTCGCAGCCTTGCACCAACTATCAACTTCGCAAGATGCGGGTCCACCCTCCTCACTCGATGACCTCGTGCCTGCCTCATCGTGTAACAATCGAAAGACTTTCAATATCGTTTGGAGCTGCCTGACCACCATTTTCGCATGTACTTGGATCGCCGTACATCCAAACCTTCCGGTAAATGGAGAGTGGCCCTTTGTTCGTCGTCTCAAGATCTTTGTCCTTGCGTTGATTGCTCCTGAACTCATCGTTTCATGGGCATTGCGGCAATGGATATCATCCCGTCGCTTGGCACGTATATATAAAGGTCGGTCGAATCAGTTCAGGATATTTGGTGTTGTATCTGATGTATTGTATTTACGGTTCCTTCTAGATTATGGATGGACCCAGACTCACGGTTTCTTTGCGATTATGGGTGGTTTTCAGATCTGTGAATCTGACGGCACGGGTCTCCGGACCTTAAAGGTTGATGAACTTGAGCCCTACGTCAAAGATCACGCCATCACAGTCTCGAAGGAGGAGATCCTCGACAAAAGCAAAGGAGACTTTTTGTCGAAGGCTCTCGTCCTCCTTCAAGTCTCTTGGTTCGTACTGCAAATTCTAGCACGTGCAAACCAACATCTTGCCATCACCGAGCTTGAATTTGTCACCCTAGGCTACGCTATCCTGAACTTCGTCACATACTTCTGTTGGTTGAACAAGCCTCTTGATGTCCAATATCCAATCAAGATCACCACGCGATCTGAGGTAACCTCAACCGACTCTCCGACACCTTCGACTACACCGCCGCACCATTCCAGAGATGACTCCGAGCTCTCGGCGGAGGGTTACCATGGTCAATATTTGCCCAATGATAACCATGATGCCCCCTCTTCCTTACTTACAGAGGCTCAGGAAAGGGAACCCACTGACATTAGCCTGTCAGGTCACGAATTCTGGCTGTCCTTACAAAGGGTATATCGTCAATGTGTGAGATTCCTACATTGGGTCTGGCAGATTGTCCCTGATTTCGAAGAATTCTGGAACAGCTTCTTTTCAGCCTTTGAGGAATCCTTGCGTCTACTACTACTAGTCATAGGCGAAGAAGATCCACGGGCCGAGGACGGCCCATACGCGTCTGGGACTACACACGAAGAGCAAGATGCTTGCGCGACCCTGGCTTGTCTGGCTGCAGTTATATTGGGGGTCACTCATTGTCTGGGATGGCACTCTGAGTTTCCAACCAAAGCCGAAGGATGGTTATGGCGCGCTTTATCCATTACCATTACGACCATTCCGACTTTATTGATGTTATTTACTGTCAGGGCAGTCAGTAAAGCTAACGAGCTGCTATTAAGCTGGATATACTCTCAACTGCACCATTCCAAGCGCACATCAGTAAGGATACTGCTTAATGCAATTCTCTTGTGTCTCGTGGCAAGCCTCTGTTTGTATCCCTATATACGCATAATTCTAATAGTTCAGATGTTCGTGGCCTTGAGAAAACCCAGTCCAGGCATTTTCACTTCTGTTGATTGGGTTACCTACATACCTCATATTTGATACTATGCAGTATGTACTTGCTTCGATACAAAATGGACTTTGAGCTTGCTAGATCATGAAAACCACGTCCTACACAGGGCAATAGACCATTGACCGTCCCGTCCAGGAAGACAGGTTTCGAGTCGCTAGGTCTGGGTCAGGCGATACTTACACGAACAGAGGAACTTGCATCCACTACCATAATGCAACAAACGGAGTATGGGTATACTAAGGTAACCAACGAAGTCCATACCTATATCAAAACGTTAGCAAAACGGCACCCAGCAGAACGCCGAAAACGCACATAAATAAGTCCCAAGTCCAATTAATCACGAAGAGCCGGTCTTAACTGCATTTGTTTCTGTCCTATTCCCATTTGATCTGTTGTCCTGAGGGGGCGGCGGAGGCGGAGGCAACGGCTCGTGGTCGTCGTCATAATCATCGAGAAATTCTCGAGCAGGCGGCCCGTCGTCGATGCTGAGGCGTATGCGGCCTTCTGATTGTGGTATTGGGAGTGTTCTTAGTCTAGATTTTATAGATGAAGACAAGCCTAGGTCAATAAATGAGAACTCGAAAGAAAGTAAAGAGACGCACTGATGAGCGACAACGCGCCTGAAAGAATCTGCACGCCTCCAGATGATGAATAGAATACACATTGTGCATGTCGTGAAGACGAATAGCAAGGGTATGTTGCCGATTGGCTGAGGGCGCTGGGAATCTTGAGGGTCTGCAGCTTTGTATTATAACAGGGGCTCGAAGATTATTGAAAATCACAGAATCTGACCCCCGGGCTGTGTCGGTGCCATGATGGTACGAGAAACGAGAAACGAAGATTTGTTGCAAAGAAATTGAGAGTTAGTGATACTTGGTGAGCCAGTCACCGTCGTGTGAGAGAGTGGTGAACGTCTGACAGACCGAGACCGTCAGATGTCACACGCCCAAAACAAGTCAATGATTTCATCCATGATCAGTATCCAGCGGCATAAGCTAACTAAGCTCAAGTCTTAAAAATGGACACACCTTCTAATTTCTCAACCACCAACCGCAGTTCCTTCTTAAGCTTTCTGATACCCCAATCCCTCATGGCGCCGTCCTCAACCCGCGGCTCTCGCCCCTCTCGTCCCGCTGCACCCCGCTTACCAATGTCCCCGTTCTCCTCTGCTCAAGTCCGCGATTCAGGCTGGGCCTCGGAGAATTTCATGCTCGGCGCTGGGATGGTCATCATTCAACGCTCGACACACAAGATTGTAATAATATACGATACCAAAGGCAAGTACTGGTTCTTACCCCGAGGCCGGAAGGATGTTGGAGAATCGTTAGAGACGACGGCGTTGAGGGAGGCGTACGAGGAGGTATATTTGATTTGGATGTCATCGTCTTTGACTGGCCCTCTGATCGTTACGATAGTCTGGCTACCGAGTTACCTCCCTCCCCCTATTCACATGTACCCATGCGCCCTCACCTCCCTCCAACCCCGGCGCTCGCAGACGGTTGAATACCGAGTCTTTATACACGACGATTACACACTGGTCCTCTGGTGGCAATAGGAGCGTACCAGGAGAGTATATGACTTTCTGGTACGCGGGACAGATACCCCCTGACGCAGTGCGTACGATTCGAGATGTATATTTCATGCATTTTCTAAACTAATGTTTTGTTTCTATAGGTACATGAGACAGGCACAGGCATGCCCAACGAACAGACGTATACTTCTCATCTTTATACATATCAAGAAGCGATACTCTGTCTGTGTGGACTCGAGCGTCGCGTTTTGGAATATGTGTGGGATACCTATGTGTTTACCCTCGAGGCCTTGCGGAAGCTGAACAAGGCTGACGAAGCTGATGCTAACGGCGAAGGCAAGACAGAGGGACATGGTGAGGATCAAGACGGGACGGTATGTCTTTGCGCACATATATTCATTTCGTTGGTTCTGACTACATCTTCATAGGAGGCGTGGTATATTGATCAGGACCTCATCTTTCGCGAAAACGAGAACACTGTGAACACGATGGCCTCCGGACAGTCGAACGGCACTTCCTCTAGAACCATCGTAGATTCAAGAAACGATCAACCTTCACACCCGCCTCTCCGGAATCCGAATTCGAATCCGAATCCTACTACTCGAACCATCGTCGATTCGAGAATTGCCCAGTCGACCACAGTCGGACCGACGTCGCCGGTTTTTGAACTGACGTCATCACGAACCCTGGCCCTTTGACTTCACTTGCAATCATATGTTATATCGTTTAGTGATACCTCAGCTGTACCCCATGATAATGGATACCCGTATAAGTATGTATGTAATGCCATGTTCGATCCTGACAATCGTAACTCAATACACGTCCTGTGTATGTACAAACTGCTATCAGTATCTTCGAGTCCTCCCTCAAACAAATAACGATTATCTGGTTATGAGACTGTTTTACCTGATTTTGAGGTCCAATGATTGATACAACCTCTTCCAGTTGTCAACATATCGACAGCTGTCACAGCAATACTCAGGCTGAGCAGAGTCATTGCTTGTTGCTGGCGCTTGCTCGGTCCGAACAACAATGCCCGACGTTTCCAACAGTGGCTTGTTTCTGTCAACCATGATACCTCCCCCACGACCGTCAGGCGTTCACCTCCTTGAAGCATATCTAGTCCTTCTCTGAAGCTTGGTGGTTTAAACGAACACAGTCGGTTTACACGTGGTCTGCACTCAGGTTTGTGAAAGAGTTGATTTTCCCAGATCGGCTTCGAAACCACAGTAGAAGTCTTACCTGACCTTCCAGTATCATATCAACAAGGCTTACCAGACTTCCTTCCCTCTCGGCAAAGTAAGAACCTAGGTTTGACGTGAAAGACCCAAGATCGGCTTACAAATAGATGTCACTCAGTATGACATATCTCTTAGACACCCCTATCATCGTCGTGCGTGGGAAGCATTCCATGTTGCAACACAGTCAGAATATGCAACCAATGAGAGGACCGCCATCTGCCAGGTCGATGAACGTGATGACATACAGTCTGTCGTGGCACCTACTAATTACCTTCAGATAGGTGTGGCATCTCGGCGACGGCCCTCGGAGAGGTTACGTGACACTGATGTCTTTCCCTTCTGATCGACAAGCGTAGTGACGCTAGTAGCTTCTAGATCTCCGTCCACCATCCCAAGTCAAAGTGATATTGTTCGATCGTTCCAGTCGGGCCTCTAAAATAAACAGGAAGTTGCAGCTCGAACGTGCTGGTGAGTGAAGTACTGGACGAAAGGAACGAGGCTTTTGTACTGCGATCACGAAGCGATCGCGACGAATATAACGGATGACCGTCCACATACTACATTCTACCCTGCCACATTGTCCAGCTCTGACATGCTTACATCGCTGATCATCACAGCTATATGCCGACTCTCAAGCTCTCAAGACGCGGGTCCTACCTCAGTGCCCATTTTCGTGCCTACTTCATCTAATAGGCGTATTCATGATATCATTCAGAGCTGTCTAGTCACGACTTGTACCTGTACCTGGGTTGCTATGCACCCCGATATTCCGAAGCCTGGAGACTCATCGCCAACTGAACGCCGCATAAAACTTGTTGTCATTGGGTTGATTGCTCCAGAGATTATCTTTGCGTGGGCATTGCGACAGTGGTTCTCGTCCCGTATCTTGGCGTATAAATTCAAAAGTTCGTCAAAATTAGTTTGAGCTTGGTAATGCCACTTGACACACTGAATCTTAGAATACGGATGGACCCAAACCCACGGCTACTTTGCCATTATGGGTGGCTTTCGAATCTGCAGCCCCGATAACCCAAACAGCCCCTTCACGTTGCATCCTGATCACCTTGATCCTTATTTACAGAATAAGGATATCGCTATATCGAAGAGGGAAATCGAGGACAGAAGCAAAAGGGATGCTCTGTCATTGAGAGCTCTCGTCTTTGTTCAAGTCCTCTGGTTCATCGTCCATATTTCAGCTCGTCCATATCGACATCTTGCGATAACCGAGCTTGAGCTCGTTACCTTTGCTCACACCATCCTCAATTTGTCGACATACTTCTGTTGGTGGAACAAACCCTTGAATGCCAATCCAATCACTATGACTGTTTATCATAAACCACCCACTCCAAGGAGTCCAAGTCCAAGGAATTTCCCCCCTGTTTGGTCACTTATCCCAGCACGTCTTCGTTGGGCAATTGAGACGTTGGATTGGTCGAATGCACGTGATGTCTCTTATTCCGACATCCAAACCCCTCCTGCGGCCCCTGCTGATAGTGTACCCGAAACGCTAACTGCAATTGGGGATTATGCACGCGTCCGTGGAAGGTTGCCGAGAGCTTATGATCCAGACCCTCCTTCGCATGGCAGAAGATCCAACCTCTGCTACAAATTCATCAATTCTCTGCCCCCAAATTTGCGATATTCAAGTTTTCTCAACCGTTGTGCAATCTACTATACGTTATTTTCTGGTTTATTTTCTCGAGTGCATGAATCCCCATTCGCTTCCGGAACGTTGACTAAGACGGGAATTCCCGTTGCTGAGGGTTTAGGTTTTGCGTCCGCAGTCGTACTTGGGAGCATTCATTGTGTGGCGTGGAATTCCACGTTTCCGACTGAGGTCGAAGAAAAGCTCTGGCGCGTATCATCCATCGCTATAACTTTGCTTCCGGTCTGCGTTGTGATCATTCAAGCTGGAGCTATGGCACCCAAAAAGTGGTTAGCCAACCTTGACCAAAGTCAGAGTTTATTGGTCAATCTATACATGTTGCCGTTTATAATCATATCCAGCTATTGGTATCTCTTCTTCTTCGTAATTCCTCTTTCTGCGTGCATCCTCTTTTATGCCTTGGCACGGCTGATTCTTTTAGTACAGGTGTTTTTGCTCTTGAGAAAGCCCGATCTCGGTACCTATACTTGATCTATACTCATATCGAACGAGTTACCTACGTACCTGATGTGCAGGCGAACACAACTGTTCAGCCAGTAAAAGGCGGTGAGGAAAGAGGGATCGGCGCCAATGTGTCGTGTATTGGAAGTAAGTTTTCGATATTAGTGTGATATCGTGATATATACATTCTCTGTAACCTTTTATACGCGGAAAGTGAGCATGATTCATAGTGGTCCTGTTCACAGGTTCGCCACTAGCCGACATCCCGGGGCACCAGGGTTCAAAATGGATGATCGGCCGGCCTCAACGAGTTTAAGGCTTTTTCCTTTTTTTCTGTAGGACGACCTGACACATTAAAGGAAGCTCAGGAGGAAACATGCGAGCATCCATGATAAGGATATGATACAAAATCTAGTAAGAAGTTGCCAGCACGGTCGGCTAACAGCCAGCAGACTCTGAACACATTTTCTCCACTATTGTTTGGCCCTCGCTTCCCGTCCAGGGAGGGCGATATGCAGTTTCAAAGTGTTAGCCCTCTTCGAACACTACGATACCGGTAAACTCAAGCTCGGCGTGCCTATCACGAGTTTTCACTTGTCCTCACACTCCAACTTGGAGATCATCATACCGCATCTTCTTCATCGCCTCCCACCTTGGATCTGTTATGTACAGTTGACACCTACCCCTACCAATCTTTCCGCAAGAACCGACATCCGTATCCTAAAGTTCGACTGTGGGGACGGAGGATTTACACCTATCATATTATGTCCCGATCGTGTCAAACCCTGTAGAGGATAATTTCTTGGCACAGAGTGGGTACAGTCTTGGTACGTTGTTCTTGAATTCAAGTTCTTCCCCGCGGATCTTTGCCTATTGGAACTGTTGAATCTTGTCTCTTAGATGCTTGGGCCTCAAGCTGTTGAGTCCGACTAGATTCGACAATCGGGACGACAGGACTTGTATCTTGTGTCATCTATCATGAGCTTAGACCTCGAGCACTCGAACGCTTAAGTCGAGCTGTCACTTGCCTTCCATGGACAATGACAAAGAATCAAGCTCGACGTCCTAGGTTAACGCTGCGCGAATTAGAAGCATTTCCCTGCTTGCTCATAAGTGATCCACTGCCTGTATCCCAAATATAACAGATCAAAAACAGTGCTTGAACTTCTCAAATACTTGTTTATCCTTCACATCATCTTTCCCTGTCCTTCTTAGCTACTTTGGACAATGATTATTGCACTCGGCTTGTGCCAGCAGTCCACAGGACTGGCGGCGTCTTCCAACGATTCCGAACTTGCACCAGTCTCAAGCAACGACTGGACTTGGGATTCTGTAATCTGACCTCGAATCCTACTACTTGATTACTTCAAAATGAAGCTGTCACTCGTCTTGATGTCCCAATATAACGCTGTGCAAATCAGAAGTTTTTCATAGCTCACTATTTGACACGATGCACTGCACTGTTTAAATATATCCTTCTTAAACACCTTTCCCTTCACACCATCTTTCTCTGGGAAGTCTTGGATGCTTCATAACGATGATCATTACACTGGGATTGCACCAGCTCTTGAGAAGATTGGCGTCATCCTCTAACGATTCCGCACTCACACCGGCCTCATCATGCAACGATCGAAGTATCTATGACATAATCTGGAGTTGCCTTACCACCATTTTTGCCTGTACATGGATTGTTATTCATCCAAACATCCCTGGATCTAACGAACGACCTTTTCTACGTCGTCTCAAAGTTTTTACTCTAGCGTTGGTTGCTCCTGAATTCATTGTCCTGTGGGCATTGCGGCAGTGGTTGTCGTCCCGTAAATTAGCACATAAATATCAAGGTATGTTTAATCAGCTCGTGTCTGGACCTTGTTGCTGAAAACGATTTTGTGATGTCTCCCTAGAATTTGGGTGGACCCAGACTCATGGCTTTTTCGCGATCATGGGTGGCTTTCAGATCCGTATACCTGGTGAAGATTTGTACTCGCCCTTACATCCTGAGGATCTCGGATCTTACCTGAGCAATGGGGACATAACCATTACAGAGGAGGAAATATGGGACAAAAGCAAAGGGGATGTCTTGGCGAAATCATTAGTCCTCCTCCAGGTCATATGGTTCCTTCTTCAGGTCCTCGCGCGTACAATACAGCATCTTGCCATTACCGAGCTGGAGGTCGTCACGCTCGCTTTCGCTTTTCTCAACTTCATGACATACTTCTGCTGGTGGAAGAAACCTCTCGACATCAATTGCCCGATCAGAGTCAGTGGCTATCATCTATCAAAACGTCATCCTTCCACTGGGTCCACTACCTCTGACCATTCAACTCACATCAACTCGATTCTCGATCCTGACGTACCGATATCGTCCTCAGCACAAACCTATGAACTTCTGGACAACTCTAGCGCTATACAATCTTTTCATCTTTGCAGGTTTCGCCGCCCAACAGTGTTGGACATCTCGTTCACGGAAACCTCCCATTCCTTAACAATCTGGCCAGGAGAGAGGACTCGGACAACATCAATTCGTCTCATGATCCTGAGACTACTTCTACTGACTCTCGTCGGGGACCAGATCTCTCTGGAGGATTGTCGGAAACATCTTCTAGGGATGAGAACGTAAACACAGCCTATGATAATTGCATCAGCCCTGTTTCCGCCTCTGCTTCAAGGTTACCTATTCCAGAGCAAGCTATTCTATGCAGGCATCACATACTTCCGCACAACACATCATGCCTGAGTGTCCTTGGCGATGGGCCTAGAGAGACAACTCATAATACGGAGCCCTCAGCATGTGACACGGTGTGGTCATCACTCAAATCGCTAGTCATCACATCTATACACGCACTATTGTTCGGACTCGGGCAATGTGTTGCGATTTTGTTTGGACCGTTTGCGGACTTGGTCCTGAGAGAAGAAGCGTCCCAAACACGGGCATACTCTTATGGCCCATTGAGCCACAAGGAGAATGTTATCGCTGAATGCCTCGCTTGTGGGGCAGCAGTGATATTCGGGGCCACTCATTTCTTGTCATGGAACTTTGTGTTCCCGAGCAACACAGAAAAATTGTTGTGGCAGAACGCAATAATCAACATATCCTTTCTGCCTGTCGCTGCTCTCCTGTATGCACATGTTGTAAGAAAGGTCATACGGAAATCGTGGATTCGCATTCTCTTCATAGCTTCTTTCGGAACACTGAGTGAGTTACTCTATCTTTCCGCACGTCTGCTACTTCTTGTACAAATGTTTCTGGTCTTGAGAAAGCCCGACCCAGGTATTTACACACCTGTAAATTGGGTGGCTTACATACCTCATCTTTGGTGATGTGGACTACTTGATACATTCTCAGAACTTGCTGGACTTTTCTCTAGACAAAAATATAACTTTGTATGCACCAGATGCTGGCAGAGTATTATATTACTTACTGGCTGACGGCAAACTCTGGACAGATTTTTCTCCACCATGGCTCTCGCTTCCCATCTGCAGGTGTAAAGAGATTCATAAAAAGACTCATAATTTTACTTTATCCTCATAGTTTGTCGAACGCTCAGTCTTTCTGCGTATCTGCTACTTCTTGTACAAATGTTTGCTGGTATTGAGAAAGCCTGCTCGTAAAACTGGGTTGTGGGGTTACATAACTCCGAGTCACGGTCATATTTGAGTGACGTGGACTACTACTTGATACATTCTCGGACCTGCTGGACTCTCTGGGCCTCTGGACAAATTATAACCAGGATTCAACTTACCGAGCAGGACGATATCACGAGTATGTCAATGTCGTTGCGGGACCAGTGCATGTGAAAGTCATCCAGACTTACCCATGGAATGTTTCGTTTTTGAAATATGGATGATCGAATGGGCCGGGTGAGCCATAGCTTGGATCTACGATCACCAAGTATCTGTGACACTCCAAAGGCAAGATTACCCAAGATTTCGTATGCGCCACAAACAGGCATTCCTAAGAAGCATATGATACTGAACGTTCCACACATGCACTCATCAATCAAATTACGCTCCGCACCTTTAAATTTTCCCTTCTGCTAGAGCGAGAACGTCAACATAAACACAAACACAAAGTCATACGCATCTATAATTCCACCACGGAGAAAGACACTCTTCCCCTCTTCCCCTTCTGCTATAAGATCAAATCAACATCCGTATAAGTACGTATATATAAGTGTAGATGATACGCGCATATATTAACCAATCATCATAATCACGTAAGATAAATAGAAGAAAAACCGTCCATCCATATATGCACCCCTCGCTCACGCCTCATCCCACAAAAGAAAAGAAAAGAAAAATAAAGGCTATCCATCCATCCATCCATACATGCATGTGTACGCACGCGCCCCATCACCTAATCATCGCCCCCAAAAAGCTCGGTACCCTCTTCACCTCCCTCCTCTTCGCCCACACATCCACGACGCCCATCTTCCCCTCCCCATTCGCGACGACAACACGCGTCCCAGCGGCATTAAGCACACTCCCTACGAGCCCTTGTCTTTGGTCTGTGTCTTGCGAGGTTTCTACGCCTGTTTGGGGATGGAGCGAGAGAGAGGGAACGAGAGTGGTGACGTGCCGGAGGGAGGGGTAGGCGTGTATTGCGATTGCGTTGGTTGGTGTTTGGCGTGGCCAGGGGAGGACGAGGGTGGGCGGCGTGTTCGTGTTCGTGAGCGTGTCGGCGCGGGCGCGGGTGCGGGTGCGGGTCGTGGTGGAAGAGGAACAAGGCGAGGGTGTATTGCAAGAATGTGTCGTGAGAATCTCTTTGCAGTGCGGAGAGAAATAGATGCTTGTGATTGGCGCGCTGAGTTCGAGCTTGCCGGGTGTCGTGGAGTTTGAATGTTGGACGAGGGGGTTGACGTTCCATAGCTGCATGATGCCGTTTACGTCGCCTGTCGCGAGGAGTCGGGGCTGCCACGGGCAGAATGCCAGAGCCTATATGTGAATGCATGCGTTTCAATTGTCATCAGCACTCGGCCGTGGCGCAACATACCGAAATTGCACTACCATGCTGCATCTTCTTTCTCCGCTGCACAAACTCGCCGACATCAAGCGGGACACGCTCTTTACCATTCCCGTCCCAGCAATACACGATCCCGCTCGAGTCACCACTTGCCCAGATGCGGCCATCGACGTTCCATTCCAAGGCGGTAATGCACCCCTGATGGCGCGTCACCTTTCTCGCCTGCTCCTTCATGCCACCAACATTCTTCATGTCAATCCCGATGCGCGTATCATAATGGCGTATCGTCCCTTTCTCAGCGCCGATACTGAGTACATCGCCGTTCGCGTTCCACGCCATGGCACTGACGGTCTTTTTGTTCGTCCAGCTCGCGACCTTTTTACGCGCCTTGATGTCCCAGAGCTGGACGAGACCGGTGCTCGTACCGACAGCCAACATGTCGCCGGCGGGCGCACACTTGAGCACGCGCAGGTCCCCATCACCCTCACGCAGCCTCAACAGCTGCCCGACCTCTTCGCCCGTCGCGATGTTCTTGTAATGCACGCGATCGCCGCGGCTGAAAAAGACGACGTTGTCGCCCGAGCAGGTCATGACGGCGCCAGGGGACGAAAAGTCCCATGAGATTTTGGTGTTTCGGATGTGGTGTTTCGCGGAACACTCGGGGTAGGTCGGGGCGGGTGGTGGGGAGGACACGCTGGGGATGAGGCCCATGGAGGAGCGTGTGTCGTCGAGACGGGGGCTGCATGGGCGAGAGGTGGAGGTGAAGGAGGAGGCAGAGCTGAGGGGGCGGGGGTGGCCGGTGGCCGGGGAGTCGGATGGGTAGCTGGGAGACACGCCCACGGAGACGCGGGGGCGCTTACGGCCGGCGCTGGCAGACTCGTCGCCCAGCGAGAGAAGGCGTTTGCGCGCGACGTTGAGGGGCGAATCCATGAGCAAATTCAAAATGTTGCCCCCATTTTATATCTGTTGTCGTGTTGTTTGGCTCAAAAGTGTTGCCCCCCATTTGTCGGCTCAACAATGCATCGACCCTCGAATGTTCTATCGGCTCAAATTTGGCAGAAAGTCTGGGTCGAATGCCAAACATACTCCACCAGAATTGGAGTCCGTAAATCGGCTGTGCCCCCCTTCCTTTTCGGACTCTCACCGACCTCGATTCTCCCGCACAACTCTAATTCGCTGTCACCTTTACATGAGACGACTTGTGGCGTGGATGACATTCGCAATCTCTCCAAGCGTTTCTTGATTTTGTCAGGATCCACTCAACGGCATGATGCCAAGTCGAGTCATCGTAAGATTCGTAAAGGGGGGTGGCACACACGTTTCGAGCCTGCCTCAGGCTCAGTAACCAGTGCTCTCAATGACAAGCAGCGCCTGGTGCCTCGAGCACCACAGCAGATGACGTCATGGAGGTCCTAACCTGCTCCCCATTGATCTCCTCTGTCATCCCCCACAATGATGACTCCGATGCGGTTCATTCGTAGACACCGCTCACCCCTTCATAACCTCTTTTATTCCACAGATATCGACCCACCAGCGCTCAGGGGACTTGAAGTGCCAACCGCCCTTCTCCTTCGGCTCGTTCATTGGATCTGAATTCCATGGTTGCTCGGGGAACAATGAATTTTGCAATCGGATGATGAATTCACGGGAGTGGGGGTCACCCGCGCCTTGCACGGCACGGTCGATGAGACACGTATCTGAGACAGTCCTCCTTCCTATTTGTTCGAACGATATCTAGTAAGTAGTGCGTTGGATGCGGGCGCATGCCAGTCGAAGCTGGTGAGTGAGGATAGACCGAGGGTGAACCCAATGACCTCAGCTGCTGACGCTCGCCTACCTCCGTTCCAAACCCCTCCTTCATAGCATCCCTAGACTGACCTAGTAGCAACACAGGTCATGTGGAAGAGATGCCGGAAGAAATCGTCCCCCTTCCATGCCATCTGCAAACCTGACAAAACTCCCCCCGTGAAGAACTAACTATATGCGTTCAATCGTCGTACCAAGCCTAACGGTTAAGACTATCCTACATTTCTTGAGTACCTGCAATACCGTTACGAACGCCATGTCCACCTCCTGCGTCCACTCAAGTGCGAACCCGCGTCCATTTCGCACTTGCTCTTGTCTCCGTCCACCCTCAACCACCTCATTAGATACATCAAAGCCACTGGTAAGCATTTTCAAGCCACCCTCGACCTCCACCATATAACGACCCATTTTATTCTGTTCTGTGCTACCCCACTAATAATGGCACGAGGCTTTAGGCCTGTCATCTGATGCTTACCCTCTGGCTTTGGTAGGGACCACGGCCCCGCTGCTCGTCCCAGTAACAGCAGCCCCACGCAGCCCCAGCAGATAAACTACCCGCCACAGCACCACTCATCCTTCTCCCTTCCGAACCATCAAGGCTCTTCACCGGCGCATCAACCGACACGCGGGACGCCTCAACCGACTTCTTCGGCTTGGGCGAGGGAACTCTCACACGGACCGTCTCATCCTCCTTCTTCTCCTCCTCCTCTTTCTTGCCCTTGCCCCCGTCCTCGGCCATACCCCTGCCCTTCTCCTCTTCACGCAAAATCTCGCCCATTTCACCCACCTCCGGACTGAACACTCTACAAGCTATCCAAATTCTCCAGTTGCATTCACGACCTGTTATAGACTTGCAATCGATCTCTTTACATGAGCTTATGGTGTGGGAACACCACACACACACAAATTCGAGCCTCAGGCTATCAACAACTCAAGCGATCTGTTCTCAGGGTGCCAGTGCCACCCTTGTACGTTCTCTTATGTTCTTTACCAACTTCATGCGGGAGACACCTAATTCAGTGATTCTTGAATCAGACTCTAGATCCTCTCAGTCAGTAGAAAAGGCAAGAAGTCTGGGCGACTCTGCCAACTCCATAGACTCCATTGGAGCCCCATTTGAAGTCCCAGTAAATCGGCTGGCGCCCATCTTCCTCCGTCCCTGTGCTTTGCAGCACGACTTTTGTAAGTTTGCTTGTGTCTGTTATCGTTGCTTGTGTTTCATCATCGTTGCTTGCATCTTGTTGTTATTATCTGTTGTAGTACATGCTAATCAATAGATTTTATTGAAACACACATTTGATTGTAAGAGAATACCTGCCTATCCTAATGAGAATATATAGAATGAGATATACTCAGGTATATGTCATGTATGCCACCTGGCCCATATACTATGCACCGTTACGGTATTGTTACTGGCCAGGTGGGTCCATATGTGAAGCCTACCTGACGAGTGGCTTGCAATTCACTGTTACAGGTCCAGGTACCACAACATGTGCTGTGT